>ML778360.1:470581-499170 GCA_009831015.1 Picea engelmannii
TGAAGGGTAATAACCCAATAATCTTATTAAGAGTTTTTGCCAACAAAAGCAAAATTCCTTTACTAGGAAATGGAATGAGAGATAGTACAAAATGTATTTTTAAATATTTAATGTATAGACTTCATCAATAATACAAATAATAAGCCATCGTTAGGTTTTAACATAAATTCATAGTAATGTCCAACAACACTATCATAAGTAATGGCATGCCTTTCTCCTACGTCAGTAGTTTGTAACTCACAGTTATATCCTTTAGATTGGTTGGTTCAATAATTAATTAATAGATGCGTTGTTATCGATATCAAAAGTTATGTAAATTTAAGGATCGAAACTATAAGTTACTTTCCAACTTATCTTCAATGAAACTTTTCTACCAATCTCATTTAATCAAGTATCAAACACTCGCATACACTTCGTATCTGAAGTAGAATCGTGGTATGTTGCAATTGTTGCAACACTCTCTCTCTCTCCAAGATCTCCCAGGACAAACAAACATCGGTGCAAGGAACTTAGGAAGGAAATTAAACCTGCTATAGATCGACGCATAGAAGATAAGGTGGGTTTTAAAAAGGAAAGGATACAGTTATTCTCTGTCTGGCCTACAAGGATGATTTTCAATCTGTCAAACCTATGGAAAAAAATTTGGGTATGGGAAACCTCCTCCCATACCTGCTCAAAACTTGAACTGTCATAAAAGTGTAACCATTCGGGGATTGATTATCTAAGAAATACTACAACTCTTCCAAGAATCTTAAAAAAAAAAAATTAATTCGAAAGAGCATTCGGAGGAGGTAAGAAAATCGCAACACGAGAAACCATAATAAAGTGCACACATTTTCCAGAATACTATGCTATCTATCTATCAACATTTGATGTGCATAACAACATATAAATCAAGGTTTTGAATAACAATAAACAATTACACATTCAAATATTGTGACCAAGAGTTTGATAAAATGTATGGATGATCTTCAACTTGGAAGCTTGCGTAAATTTCCTTCCTTCGCCTGCCAATCCCAAGACTCCACCTGTACCTCCCAGCCAACTCTAGGGGTACTCTTCTTCCCCCTTAGCCCCCCTAGCCGCAAAGGGACCACACACAAAAACCATAAATTCGATAGCTCCAAATCGTTCCTGTCCAAGAAGAGCTTCCACTCTTTCACAAGCTTGGATTCCCAAGTCTCAAAAGTAAAACATAGTCCAACAAATTTTGGTAGCATAACATTACTAAGAAACGTGAGCTCCATTCCCTTCTACCCCATTTCTTTTATAGGTAAATTCTCAATGACACTTGTCCACATGCACAAGTAATTCAATTTTTTTATTATTTTATTAGTGATTATTCACCCACACACTTGTCTCACTCTCCCTAAGTTGCACAAGTAATTACCCTTTTTATTTTAATTAAAATCTAGTTCCCCTCACATTCCCCAATTTGTTTCTATTTTTTCTCTTAGTTGTCCCTTTGTTCCCCAATTTCTCATTTATTGAGTGTCCCCTAACTAGATCTTAGTTAGAGTTGGATTAGGAGTCTTCTTTTAGTTAGGATATGTGGGAGATTAACTCAAGATGATACTCTATGTGTACATATATTCTCTCATTTTTTAATTTCTTTCTATTTTAAAAATTCCTTATTTATTTTCATGCACACATCCGCATTTCACCCAACCTTTAAATTTTTTTATTGCTCTTTTTCCTAGAGTTTGATTTTATCTCAATTATTTTAATTTATTTAATATTTTAATTTAGTTTCTCATTTAATCTTCGACTTAGACTTAGTCTTAAACTTAGGCTTAGACTCCTGTTAGGATTCTAGTTTATAATTTATTGATCAATTAATTATATTATCTAACAAGTTCTCTAGGCCATCTAGATTTATTGACTCGCATTTAATTATGTGGCATTCCCTTCAAGACGCACCTCCATGCCCCAAGGGTGCCACTCGCCTTTGATTGGTTTTTGAATTTTTTCTGACCCTTGGAGTCAACACTCCACTCGGTAGACCTTGTGAGAGACTAAGGGCTTCTAAGGAATAAGGATTCTACCTTATTGTGCTCCCCTTAGATTTCCTCATGAATGACTTTCTCATTCTACCCTCACAACATCGTGTACCTCTCGAACTAGTTAATATTCAACCTACAGTTAAGGTCACAGTGGAATTTCTAGTAGAATGTGATAGGCGTGATGCCACACCTCTCCCTCAAATGTATGGTTTTTTTTCATTACCCCTTTACTCCTTATGTGAGTTGGATTAGAAAGCATCATCAAGCTTGAATCCATTGACAAAAATAGTGTAAATAATCCATATATATAAATCATATTGTAATCAATCATATATTACATGTACGTAAAATGAAATACTCAAACAAATACAATCCACTCCCTGACTCAATCTGGAGTCTAAGGAAGTCCATTGATGCCATCAGCATCCATAACCTTTCATGTGTCCTGTACACTCAGGAGATCTCGTCAATAATATATGTCAACACACACACACACACACACACACATATATATATGAAAGTAAAAACGAATCATAGTACATCATCATCATCATCATGATATATAATTCATAATCGAAAAGAAATCATAATGTACCATAACCAGATCACTTTCATGCAAGTGTCCTCAAATAATAAGTCAATATAAGCGTGCTCAGTAGAACGGGATGTTACAATTAATTCACCCATTTGGGTCTCCATATCTACTATGGACCCTTTGGATTTGGATTTACCTTCCAATGAAGCCATTCTTGAGGCCATGACCAGCTCCGAGAAGCCATCGGAATATTTGGACCATCGTTCATTCTTCCTTCCTGGTTTGGAAAAAATAGAGTATGGAGATATCAATATCGCCATGGATGTTCATGTTGATTAGTGTGGGAACCCATTAGAAAATCAAATCATATATGTCAAAGGGAATATGGAGAATATATCAAGAACATACTATTCAACATCTCTGGAAATCTCGATGTCATGGAATACCTCTTTATTGGGACAAGTGTTTTCTCTTATGAGACTTAGAACTATACTACCCTTTTCAAGGATTTATGCGATGTATTTTCTTGGACTTATGAAGAGTTGTCTGGCATGAATCCCAAGATTGTCGAACATAAAATTATAACTTACGGGAACACTAAGCCTATTGAGTAAAAGTTATGACATATCAATCTGAGGAAAGAAATTATGATCAAGGGAGAGGTGGAGAAGTTTCTCAAAGATGTCTTCATCTACTAAGTTCCCTTAAGTAAGTGGGTTTCCAACCTAGAACCCATTGATAAGAAATAAGGAACCATATGAGTTTGCATGGTTTCCAACTCCCTTTATCAATTATATCATTGATTATGAGTTAGGAGTGAGATTTTATCTTTTATGGATGGTTTTTCTAGTTATAATTAGATCCATATCAAACCCAAGGACCAACACAAAACTAAAATTATTTGTCCATGTTGTTCAATGACTTCGACATTACATTATCCTTAGGAAAACTATGGTCATGAAAGAGAGGAGTCCCTTCTAGTTTTTATTGACCCTATGAGTAATATGGGGGAAGTACAAAAGATGGATTGTGATCCTCCAAGAATTTGATCTATATTTCACTTTGGTCAAGTCAAAGAAATCATTGGATTTTTCCGAATTGATGTTGATTTTACCAAAATAGGGTGAGAATAAGCTTGAGGTTGATCTATTCTTGGATGAGCATGTATTTCTCATTTCCTCAAGTGATCCTTGGTATGGATACATACTTGTCTATCTCTAGACTAAGAGGTTCCCTCCTAGCTTCTCATGAGATGAACAATGTCATGTGTGTCACCATGCTAAAAACTACCTCATTGTAAATGACACTTTGTATCGTCAAGGGGTGGATTCTATCCTATGACATTGTTTGATTAAAGAAGAAGAAGACAAAGTTATGAAAAATTCCCACGGTGGATCCTATGGTGGTCACTTATATAGGTTGGAAACAACTCAAAATGTATAACACGTTGGGTACTTTTGGCCATGAATTTTCAAGTATTATGTGGAATTGTTCAAGAAGTTCAATTGATGCCAAGTATTTACAAGGAATATGCACAAGAACCTTGCTCCTCTTTTTCTCGTTATCACCATAGGCCCTTTCACTAATTAGTGGGTTTATTTAATGACATATCACCTAGCTTCAACGAGGGGGGAAAAGTATATCAGTGTGGTTATAGACTACTTTACCAAGTGGGTGGAGGCTATGTCAACGTTCTCTAATGAATTTGAAATGGCAACACTTTTCATTTTCAATTAGATGATAGTCTATTTTGGCATTCCTAGAGATATTATCAATGATCATGGTAGTCATTTTCAAAATAAAATTATGACCAAATTAGTTGTTAATTTGGGGTCCCATCAAGAAACATTATCACCCTATTTATACCCATGGGATAATGGTTAGGTTGAGGTTGTCAATAATTCCTTAAAGACCATTCTACAGTGAACCATCAATGCAAGTAAATCCAACTGACACCTTATAATTTTTCCACACCCTCTAGGCCTACCAAAAATCTATATAGATTTCCATCGGTTTCACACCCTTCCAACTCATTCACAACATGGAAGAAGTCCTCCAAGTTGAATCAAAAATATATTCGCTTAGGATCATTCACATTCAGTATATTGATGAGAAACATAGATATGTGTCCATGATGAACAAGGAACACAAAAAATGTATCAAGGATCAGTACAATAAATATGTTCATATGTGGGTGTTCTCTGAAGGAGACTTGGTCTTGGTCTATAATCAAGACAAATATGTCGTAGGCATAGGTAAATTTAATCCCATGTGGCATTAAATTTATGTATCGATGTGTGTTCTTAGTAAAGGATATTATGAGATTAAATATCATGAAGGAAACATGCTTAAAAATCCCCGTAATAGGATCTATCTCAAGAGGCACTACGCTTAGCCAACAATACTTGGGTGTTCCCCTTTTGTAATTGTTATATTTTAGTAGTTTTACTACTATTTCTCTTTTGATTTTCCTCTTTTTGTGATTTTCTTATCATGATTTGTGCTTGATTGGAATATGGTTTCAAATACACTTATATTTGTGGGATTTGTAGTTGGTACTAGTAGGCACACTCTGAACATTTCTTTTGGCACTTGGGTGATTTATTCTCCCATGAGTTAGATTGTGACTTTGATGGGTGATTACCTTGGACCAAAAACCAACAAAATTGTTGGTTATAGTGACAATATATAACTACTCTTAGAAGCTATTTCATATGGAATTCAACACCTAGTAGTTCACCTAGATTCACAACTGGAGGTGTCGCAACTAAACGATGAGTACAAGGTTTTTTATGCCACACTTATACAACAATTCTTACAGGCACGATTTCTTAAAAAATATTTTGAGTTAATTACTTATGTTCATATTATGAGAAGTTAAAATTATCTATTTGATGCATTAGATAACTATGTATTAGATTGGCATCTGTCACATTAAGAAAAATTCAAAGCATGCATGTACATATCATGGAAAACAATCGTGACAATCATTATGAATATAATTAAATTCGAAGAGTATATATATAATAAGAAGTTTCATCAAGTACAAAAATGTGGAATATGTTATACAAAATTGGTCTTCCTATCCCCTGATGATACATATATAGTCGGTACTAAAACTAGGTCCATCTAGTCATCAGAACTTGGATTAGCATGAGTAGCATAGTAGCACACAATATTAGACACCACTTGGTGGAAGAGTTGTACCCAGCCTCATGGTACCCCAACCACCTATCTATAAACATCCTCTTGAAGATATTTTATCTATGTCATAGGAATCTCGTAATATGTATGTATGTAATACTCTTTTGTCCTCTCCCCTGGGTTGGCCCTCATATCTAGCTCAGCGTTGATTCCTCAAGTAGCCCTATGGTTGTACTGGTCTAATATTTGGATCATTATATAATTTGTTAGCTATGTTCCACACCAAAATTATTTTCTTACCTCCTGCATTATTTTATTATATATAAATATCTAAAAAAATTAAAAATGATAAAAAAATTCTTACTAATGTCACCACACACAGCGTCTGGGGGTATAGGTTTCTCTGGGTTGCACTGGAATTTCAATCTCGCATATAGATAATCATTTATGGCAATGATATTGTGATACCATTAGTCAAAGAAGTCCTCATCAAATTCACTTGTCACTCACCCATCCTCAAGATTGTGCATAAGATCCACCCTTCAAACCATCATGGGATATCGTATCCCATGTCTATTGATAGAAATGTGTGGAGTCATCGATGGAATGTGATCTAGGAATATTGTGCACAAGATGCTATCGTAACTCAAGTGTTTCTGACATCTTATTTTTCACTCTGTCAACTGGATTTCATGTTGTTTAAAAGTCACATGCACCATTCAAATATTGTAGGTCAAAAAATTTCTACCCCATACTATAGTTGTGAGAGTGATTTTAGGTGCTACGCTATGGATCCTTCCATCTTAGATATCACAATTAGGATGATTTTGAGACTCAAACTCTCAATATTTTTAATCAAAACTTGGGAGCTCATCTTTTGCATTCCCTCAGAGAAATAATCATTTATGTATCCTTGAATAGTAAAGGAGCCTCCAATGTGCCCACCCATTTACTATTAACCAGTGCATCATGCCAGGATACTCCTATAATGAAGTATATTTCATCAAATTCTATCTTCAAGGTTTCATCATCTATCGTAAAAGAATCGTGTTCAAGTCCCAATATCCTATCAGTAGCTACAATTAAAAAAAGTGAGCTCGCATATTTGGGATGAAAGAGAAATTAAGTAAGCCACGTGCATGGAGGAAATTCATCACCTATGGATCATCAAAAACTATGGAATCCACCTCCTCATGATCCCTTTCTCTCCAAGAGATTTACATCTGTAATTTTTCAAGAAAATTGGGCAAGTTAGAAGAAATTGTTGACCATTCTAAGGGGAACTTTCTCTTTCCCTTGAGGATAGTAGTGAGTACTCTCTATGTTACTTCTTACAAAGAGCGATTTGGGTGAACTAAAAACTAATCTATCCTATGACTAGGGTGATATCACAATAGATTGAAATAGAATACAACATTGTATATTTTCCTAGATTTTCCTACAATAATTTAGAAATAACTACCAAGGTAGTTAGATGACTTACATGGATTAATAACATTTGGAGATGAGATGAATGAAATTTCCTCACTCCAATCCTCTTTCTCCTTCCTTTGGATTTGGAACTTGCATACATATAACAATAAACCTTCCTCAAACCAAAATGGAAAAAAAAATTATGAAATAACCAACCAACGAACTACAATCAAGTGCATTAGTACCCAACATTGGAAAATGAACAATGAACATAAAAATTCAAGTGCAAAGTATCTAGGGGTAAATAAGAGAGATATTTATTTTTATTAAGAATAACATTAGTTCAATGTGTTAAAGCCAACTTTCGCTATTGAAACTACATGTAACTTCTATCAGGATTCCTCATGCCCTCCAATATTTCACTCCATGCAAAGAAGAGGAAGATAAGGGTGTCTTAGGTCTTCATCTTAGGAAATGGGAGATGGAATAAACTAAGAATGGGAATGATCAGGGTGATGTTGGTCATGAAAACCATGGGAACAAAATTCTTTGACTAATCTAGACTGGATGATAATGTCAGTATCACATGGATTGGTGTGTAAATTCTCCTTCATTGAGGTCTTATTTATACCATATCAATATGGTTAAGACCCTTTCTCATGGCAATTAGGATTTTATGGAACTTATTTCCCATAAAACCTACTCGATAGTGCTCAATTTTTTATATTTTATATTTTATATTTCATTTTGAAGGTAATATCTCCTTTCCTAAAGGGAACAAGTGAGTACTCAGTCCTTGTTTGAGAAATAGGTGTGAATACATTGAAAGGAGGGATTTTCACAGAGTTACAAATGGATTCATTCAGCCAAAATAAAGTGTGGAATTACTCAAGGTCAATAATGTGCATCTTATCTAAATGAGGTGGTTAAATATGCTATAAAATATTACCCCCTAGTGTGTGAGGTCATAACGGTAGCCGATGGACAAAATACATTATAATCTAGAGGAGGAAACCATTGAGTGTGGTCGAGTGGAGTGCACCAAACTTTGTATTAGGGAAGTACTGCAACGGAAGACATGGTATGAGATGAATCTCTTCCCGAGGAGGGTATACCCATGCTCATGTGTGAAAAAGAATGGCCCCCAAATCAAATACACTACAAATCCAAGAAGCATATATATAGAAGAAGAGATCATGTCCACAAAAAGATACACCGTGGATCCATGTATATATAGGAGTAGAAATCATGGCCTTGAAAGATATACATAGTGGATCCATGTTGTATAGATCATATCCATGAACAAATACACAGTGAAGCTATGTCTCAATATACACCAAGAATATGAGTGGATAAATGAAGTGGACAATTAATCCTCCTGAAGGTACCAATGTCATAGAGGTGACTGGTATAGTCTTACACAACTTGAGCAACAAAATAATGAGGGGATGCTACTAATTGCCCAAGGTCTCCAAATCCAAAACCCACTGAAATGATGATTCTACACCATGTGAATAAATGATCCGATGTCGAACATAGGAGACATTGTTTGATTACTGATAATTGGTCTATACTATTAACAAATGTGACAAACCCATCGATGATGATAATAGGTGTCAAGGTACATACTAAATTCTAGAAAGTGTGAATAGATGTGTTGATTTCAAACACTTGTAGAATGCATCGATCAAGATACATTGATGTATTATTATAGTCGATAGAAAGGGATCCTACCACTAATGACCACAATCTCAAAGGTACTATAAATTCTCTAAATCTCGTTCCCAAAGAAAATGTGTCGATTTTGATGGGAAAATATCCATTGGAATGAGGACATTAAGGCATCCCCCATCATCCAACATGAGAGAATACAAGAATTTGGAAGGATTCAAATGAAATTTGGAAGGACATACCACTGAGTACGTCTCTTACATGTGCTACATGGAATAGTGCATAGAAGAGACCCTCTAAGAAATGACTGATAATTAAAGTTCCTAATAGAGGTGATAATTTTCTCCAATTATGAAAATGGAACCTAAGGTACTGCACAAATCCCAAAGTGTGAATAAAGGTATTAACTTCAAACACAAGGGAAACCACTCAGTCAATGACCATTGATGAATGTCATATGTTGAAAGAAAGGTAACTTATCAATGATGAAAATATACTCAAGGTGCTACTTTAGGTCAACGTCTCAAAGAAATGTGTCTTAGTCAATAGAGATGACATGCTAGTGAGAATTGAATGGAAGCCTCCCCCACTAGCACGCTAATACTTCCATTGAACATATGCTCAACACAATGGTGAATTGGGAAATTTTCGATGCAAATTGAAACAATGATGTAAGTCTACGACAGAAGATCAATCAATAGACACTCAATAGTGACTGGAATGGTAACCAACTAGAGGAGTGACAAACTCTAATATCATGGTTTGGATTCCTAAGTCCATAGTGAACCCAAATTTATAAGTGACTGACTCAAAACTTGGTTCTTTGTTCAAGGGTGACATAACTCAAGATAACTTCGAGAAAACAAATATCTTAATTCTTCCCCCCTTCTCTTTTTATAATATTTACTTTGTTTTATCTTTTTCATATTATTAAATCATGAAAAAGAATAAAACAATGTTATTTATAGTAGAGGAAATGGGCATCACGGGAAAGGATACTAGTTCCAAGCATAAGGAACATACCTATGAAATATGCAAGAAGGTTGTGTAGGAAACAAACACTTTTTGGTATGTTTCCTCCATGGATATAGTGTTCCAGGTTATAAAGGAGAAAACTACAAAGGAAAGTGGCTTAAGAGAACATGGTAGCAGTGAGAACAAATGGAAAACTAGAAAAAGTATTAGGCTCAAAATTATGAGAAACAACATGTGATGTGGTCAATGCAACTCAAAACATAGAAGTGTGGGAGCCCCATTGGCAATGGATAGAAACATATTGAGAAGAATTCATGTGGATTTGTCACAAATTCATGGAAAGACTAAGAGGGCTCTTAATCCTACGAAAATACTTCAGCATGGGTGCCAAATTGCAATCAAGGTTCTAACTAGGAAACCTATGAATGGTAGGCTTTACTACTCAAATTATGATACTTATGAATGACAAGAAGTCTTCATGTCGCAACTTGGTGGGTTTGATTCTAAGGAAAAATTAGAAATAGGAAATGATTAATGCACAATGCAAGGTGGAAATCCTGCCCTATATGTTGGTTTCAACATCCGTACTTGTTGAAATAGACCAATATGGAATGATGGGATGAAAAATCCTCATAAAATGCATGATAATTTTGTCCCAACTGTAAAAATGAAACCATAAACTAAATATGACACTTTTTAATCATTAGTCATGACAAATATTGATAGTAAAATGTCAAATAGGCAACTTATACTATGCAAAAGTAGGTGATTTTTTTACTAAATAGGTGAAAAGTTGAGTTCTTTACCAAGTTATTGTCTCATTTTACCACACCCTTGTTTTGACCCTAAATTTACCATGAACTTGTAGTGGATATTGCAAGAGATTCCACCACTATAATTGAGTTTTTTCAGGCACATATAGTTCCTCATCATGTTCCCTTCATTTTTATCCATTTCATTTCACTTTTTCCATAACCTTTAGTTGATGGGAACCCATTTTAGAACAAGACATATGTACTCATGTTTTATATTTGCATGGGGTGTGAGTAGAGAGACATAATTGCACTATGAAAGAAGGAATAGAGTGAGTACTTTCTACTGTCCTCAAGGAAAAGAGAAAGTACCCTTTAAAATGGTGAAAATTGTTTCTAACTTGCCCAATTTTGTTGAAAACTTGCAGATTTCAATCACTTGGAGAGAAAGGGAACATGAGGAAGTGGATTCCCTGGTTGTTGATGATTCATAGAAAATGAATTTCCTTTTTTCTTGTTCCTTACTTAAGTTTTTCCACATCCCAAATATGTGAGCTTAGAAATAATTGTTGCATCTACTGATAGGATATTGGGACCTTGACCAATATTTGTTTATGATAGATGATCAACCCTTGAATGTAGAAGTTGTTGACATATAATTATTTACGAGATTATACTGGTGTAGTGTTCTAGTTAACCTAAAATGGGGTGGATGTAGCGAAGGATCCTTCATTATTAAAAAATACATAATGCTTATTATTCTGTGGGAATGAAAAATATGATCTCCTAAGTTTTGATTAACAATATTGAGAGTTGGAGTCTCAAAAACATCCTACCTGTGATATCTTGGATGGAAGGATATGCAGTGTAGCACCTAGCCTCGTGCTCATAGCTATATTATGTGGTATAGTGATTGTGACCTATAGTATTTGACTAGTGCATGGGGATTCTAAAAAACATGAAATTCCACTTGATAAAGTGAAAAATGGTATGTTAGAAAAACTTCAGGTATGGTATCATATTGTGCACATTCTTCCTAGAGCACATTCCACTAATGCATCCACACATTTCACTCACCTAACCTAGGATACAGGAGCATAGGATGGTCTAATGGGAAGCTTTGTTGCACTTTATTGGAGGCAAGTGAGTGACTAGTGGAGATGAGGACTTCTTTGACTTTTGGTCTTACTATATAATTCCCATAAACCATTATCCATATGTCGGATTGAACTTCTAGTGTGACCTAGAGCTACCACTACCCCCAGATGTTGTGTGGAGAGACATTGGTAAGAAAAAACTTTTTAAATTTTTATATATAATAAAATAATGCAAGAGGTAAGAAAATATTTTTTTATGTGAAACATAGCTAACAAAATTCTATGATGATATAGATATTGGATCAGTATGACCACAAGGCCACCCAAGGCATCAACACTAAGGTTGTGTTATAGCATCAATTGCCACCACATATGCATTGATGACTTGTTTGTATTTTCCCTATCCTACTTCTAGACATTAATCCCTTTTACCTCTTGTGGATTCTTCAAAAAACATAATTTGTTACATGTATACACCCTAACATCTATACAAGGCATATGTATGTGTGTTTCTCCATTGAAATTCACGTACATCTCATTTTTTCTCAAAAAAATACAATTTTTCATAATTATGCAAAGGGTTGTGGTTTTGTTAGTTTTCTAATTCTCGTTTACCCATATACAATCTTTTTCATCCACTCCAACCACTTGTATATGGTATAAATTGAGCCTAAGACACAAGGATAAGGGTGAGAATACTTGAAGAAAATTTATGTTGGTTATTTCCCACCTTGTCTGCAAGCCCTTATTTCCCTACTATTGTTTCACATTCTCATACCTGGAAACCCTTGTTTCCATCCATTTCCATGATTTACAAGAAGTATTCCTTGATATTCTTTTGTCATGCATGAACATCAGAGTTGGAGGTGTATATTATAATCAATGTCTTGGGTGGAGGGACCCAGTTTCCATTCTCGGAGTAGTGTCGCAGCAGGTGTAGGTGATAACTACCTATATTATGTTGTCAAATAATAAAGATACCTCTTTCCCATGAAACACCTATGCTCTTAGTATATAATGAACATGTTTGAATATCTTGTTACTTATAATACTAATTGTTGCACTTATATTTGTTTTCGATCATTTCCATAAAAGCTAGTTATTGTATAATTGTTTCCTTTGTAGTTTTCTACTTGAGTATTATGCAGCTTAGAAAAGGAATAGTTTGGAAGGATCACAACAAGTTTTAAATCACGGGATCTTCATCAGATGAAGGACACTCGGTATGTCTCTTTTTCCTTGCTACTAGTAGTTAGTTATTTAATTGCATTAGTTACAAATATTTGAATGCATTCTTGGGGATTTGGTTTGATATTTAAATAGTCAGTGCTTTGTTGTGGCTTTAACCCATATCCATAAGGGATGGAATCATCAATTCTGGAAATAGAACTACTGCAGATATGGTTGCAAGCCAAATGAAGCAGATGACTATTCATCCAATTGTGGTTGGTCAAGCTATGACTTTGATCATTCCCATCCTCCAATCGTTAAAGATATGGGTTAAAGCCACAAAATAGCACTGACCATTTAAATATCAAAGAAAATCCCCAAGAATGCAATCAAATATTTGTAACTAACTTGATCAAATAACTAAGTACTCGTAGCAAGGAAAAAGAGACATATTGGGTATCCTATGTCTGATGAAGATCCCATGTTTTAAAACCTATAATGCTCCTTACAAATTATTCCTTTAACAACCTACAAAATACTCAAGTAGAAAACTAGAAAGGAAAGAAGTTATACAATAACTAAATTTTATGGAAATGGTTAAAAACAAAGATAATGGAAAAAATTAGTATTCTAAGTAACAAGATATTCGAACATGATCATTATATGCTAAGAACACAAGTCTTTCATGGGAAATAGGTATCTTTATTATTTGAAAAACGAATATAGGTAGTTATCACCTACACCCTTTGAGACACTACTCTAAGTATGAACTCTAGGTCCCTCCATCGAGGCTATTGAATATAAGATACACCTGGGACTTTGATGCTAATGCAGACCCAAAGAAGATGAAGGACAATTTCTTGGCCATATATGTAAATCATGTAAATAGCTAGAAACAAAGTTTTCTAGGTTTAAAATTTCAATCAGTAGTAGGGAAATAAGGGATTTCAAACAAGGTGGGAAATAGCTAGCATAACTTTACTTCAAGTATTCTCTCCCTTCTCCTCATGTCTTAAGATCAATTTATACCATCTCCAAGTGGTTGGAGTGATTGTAAATGGTCGAATAAGAGTAAATGGGAGTTATGAAATTGACAAACCTGTAACCCCGCGCACAATTATGAGAAATTATAATTGTTTGATAAAAAATGAAATGCATGTGACTTGCAATGGAAAAACATGTGTATACACACCTTGTATAATTGTTAAGGTGTGTACATGTCAAGAAATAATGGTTTTTAAGAATCCATAGAAGGTGAAAGTGATTTATGTATGCAATTAGGATAGGGAAAACCCAAAAAAGTCATCAATGCATATGTGGTGGAAATTGATGCTATAACAGGTAGAGATGAAGGGTAACCTAAGGGAGAGGTAGAAAGAGTATCATAGATAATACAGATGAACCTGTAGGGGTTCACCTACCATATTACTATGGAATGGATATAATATATTTTTAAGTGTATTTAGAGATAGGTGGTTAGGGTACCATGGGAATGACTCTTTGATCGAGTGGCAACTACTATTGGGTGATATCATGACACTCATGTTGATCTGGGGCATGAGGACTAGATGGATCTAGTTTTAGTATCGACTATATATGTATCATTAGGGGCTATGAATCAAGATTTTGTATAATGTATTCCACATTTTTGTACTTGATGAAACTTGTGATTATATACAGATGATTCGACTTTAATTATATTCACAATGATTGTAGTGATTTTTTTCCATGATATGTACATGCATGCTTTGAATTCTTTTTAATGTGATAGATTCCAATCTAATAAATAGTTAGCCAATGCATCAGATGGATAATTATAACTTCTTAGAATATAAATGTTATTAATTAACTCAAAATATTGTTTAAGAATCCAAATCTATAATAACTTCCATAGAAGTGTGGGATCATGATCCATGTACTCATCATTTAGTTGCAACACGACCAATTGTGAATCTAGATGAAATACTATGTATCAAATTCCATACAAAATGGATTCTGAGAGTAATGTTATCATGACACTATACTGGGCAATTTTTTTTGGTTGTTGGTCCGAAGAAAGCACCCCCTAAAGTCAGAATATGACCTATAGGAGAATAAATCACCCAAGTGGTGGAAGCAATTTTCTGGGTGTGTCGATTAGTACCATCTATAAATCCCACAAACACAAGTGTATCTAACACCATCTACCAATCATGCCCAAATCATGATAATAAAAGAGCAAAAGAAAAATCAAAAGATAATTACTAGTAAAACTATTAAAATACAATAATTACAAAAGGGAAATGCCTAGGAATTGCTACATAAGCATAGTACCTATTGAGATAAATCCCATTGTGGGGATTTTCAATAATTTTTCCTTCATAATATTCAAGCCCATAAGATCCTTTACTAAGTACACACCTCAAAACGTAAGTACAATGCCACATGGGTTTAAATTTACCTGGCCCCAAGGCATATTTTTCTTAATCATAAACCAATACCAAGTATCCTTTAGAGAAAACCCAAAGACAGAAAAATTATTGTACTGAGCCTTGACATGATTTTTGTGTTCCTCATTCACCGTGGCCACATATCTACATTTCTCATTGAGATACTTAAGGTGAATGAGACATTCTTTCAATGTTGAAGTGTGATGCAAGAGCTCAATTGTTATATTGAGTGAAGGTATTTCTCATTCAATTAGGAGGATTTCTTCCACCCTATGAATGAGTTGGAAGGGTGTGAACCTAGTGGCAGTATTTATATACTTTTGATAGGTCTATAGTGTTATAAAGAGCATAAGGTTCTAGTTGGATTTAATCGCATTGACGGTTATCTTGAGAATGGTATTTAAGGACTTTTTGATTGCCTCAACCTAGCCATTCACCTATGGCTAATAGGGTGAAAAGTGTTCCTTATGGAACCCCAACTTAGCATCTAATTTGGTCACCATTATGTGATGATTAGTGACAATATATCTAGGCACATCAAACTGAGATATCACCTAATTGAAAATGAAAATTTCCTCTGTCTCACCATCATTAGAGAATGTTGGCATGGCCTCCACCGACATTTTAAAGAAATCGATGACCACGGTGATATGCTTGTACCCCCGATCTGAAGCCATGTGATAAGTCATGAAATCAACCTCTCACTTAGTGAAAGGGATTGTAGTGATAGAAAGAAAAATAAGAACAAGATGTGCATGCATCTTCCTTTTAAATAATTGGCATTGATGGCAGTTCTTGACCACTTCCACATAATCCTTCAAAATTGATGGAGAAAAGTAACCAGTGTGCAATATCTTATGGGTTGTTACCAACCTATATGGATGAACACCACAAGCTCCACTATGGAAATCATTTAGAACCGTCTATTCTTCTTCATGAATCAAGCAACGTCATAAGATAAAATCAACCCCTTGGTGTTACAAAGTGCCACCTTTGATGAGGTAGTTTTTTAGCATGGAGACACACACAACGACATCCACCTTGCAAGAAGTTAGAAGGGAACCTATGAGTCTAGATATAGACAACTATATCTTCATGCCAAGTATCACTCAAGGAAATGAGGAATAAATTCTTGTCCAGGAATGGGTCAACCTCAAGCTTATCCTCACCCTCTTTTGGAAACTCCAACATCAATTCGGAAAAAAATGATTATTTCTTTGACTTGGTGGAAGTGAACTATAGATCAAATTATTGGAAAATCATGATCCATTTGGTGTACTTCTCTCCTATGACTCTCTAGGTCAAGTCAAACGGGAAGGGATTTTTCTCCATGATGACCATAGTTTTCCTAAGGATAAAGTAATGTTAAAGTCATTGAATGGAATGGAATGTCATTAAGGATAGTTTTTGAACATTTTACAACTTAATTTCAAGTATGACAAGGCTCTTACTAAGGCAATACACCACATTCCCTTAGTGCATATCATCATCTTGTACCAAAACCATTTCGATGGTCGATTTTGATGCCACTAGTATAACAATAAATATCTACCATAATCTAGAGGGATAAGCAGGGGGGAAATAAGTTCTTGTTTCATGGTGGAAAAATATCTCTGAGTGAAATCATCCCAAATGAACGAGACCCCCTTCTTTAATAGGCTCATAAATCCCTCAGTGAACTCGACATAATTATAAATAAAACAATGTAGAAAGTTATCATTTCCTTAGAGGCTCTACAACTAGTGTAACATGCACATCGATGGAAAATGAACTATCAACTCCACCTTTAGTGAATCAAACATAATCCAATTATTGGACACAATGAATCCTAACAATATCCAGAAGATAACATAGAATATGCACTTTTTAGGATTTAGATGAATATTATAATTATAGCATCTATCAAACATGGTGTGAAGGTGTGTGGGATGATCTGACCTCCTACGAGAGAATGCATCCAAATAAATGAGGTATGCTTCGATGATATGTTTGATGTCATGGAATTAATATGACATATCCCACTAGAAGGTGGCTCCATCATTTTTAAGGACGAACGACATCTTATGGTACGAAAAAGTTCCCCAAGGACAAACAAATGTAGTTTTATGTTAGTCCTCAAGCGTGATCTAAATCTAATTGTAACCAGAAAAACCATCCATAAATGAGAAAATATAACTCCTAAAAAAGTCATCAATGATATGATCAATAAAGGGAGTCATATAGTTATCCTTTGGGAAGGATTTGTTTAGATCCTAAAAATCCAAGCAAACTTGTATGGTTCCATATTTCCTATCAATGGGTACTTATTAATTAATAATTTATTAAGAGGCACCTAAAATTAAGAGACATACCTATTAGTTAAATGGAACCCATGCTTGGGTATATATATGGCCTTCATTTGTAATCATGATCATATTATCATTCTCATACATTTTTATTCAATATATTATTTTATCCTCATGAATTTCTTTTTACTACTCCAAAACATTTGGATGCTTGTGATCTGAACCAAGTTGGTTCTTTCACATTTTGTATCATAGTGAGTTCAATCCATTTTTAAAGCACCATATCATCATACTAAAATATATTTTTCATTTGTACCACTTTGATCCAAGTGGATATTGGTGGCCACCCACCTATTCCAACTAGCTTCTCTTGACAATGTTAGTTCAACACGTTCTTCTGTAATTCTTTTTAATTGTGAGTTCTACGCTTTTGGAGCTATCTGAAGCCCTATATAACTTCCAGGTGGAGATTGGTGGGCACCCACCTAATCCAACTAGCTTATTTTGGAAGTTCTCATGTTAGTACATCTTTCTTTACTTCCAGGGCCATTTTGGGGCCCTAAACAGTGTTTTTTTTGGCTTGCCATGGTCAAATTGTAGACAGAGTCAGAGTTTGATGGAATAATGTGTATTTCTCAAAAATACCTTTCCAATGGGTTGTCACGTGCCTAAAACGGAGGTCATATGCAAACGTTACAAGCCCGGGAAGTTGAGGTACCAACTTACCCATCAAGGCCCACATAACTTTTGGTGTTTCATCTCCTAGGGTTAGGTTTTTTTATTTCAAGGGTTTTGGCATTCATTAGTAATGTTAAAAATGCCTTTGGAGCCTCATTGTAATCATTTTTCTCATAAAAATGCACAGAGAAGCCACATCTTTTCTCAGAGATAGCTACCACCATTCGAGCAAGTTGTTTTCAGTTATGTTCTTTTACAGTTTCATCCTATTTTATTTATTCAATAGAACTTATTGTTCACTGGATATCTTTTTTTGTTCTCTGAATCTTTTTGTTAATGTATTTAGTATGTTATTCCTTTCATTCTACTCCTAAATCTAGATCAGTGGTATCAGAGCAGTCTACTCTTCATTTAATTTTCTTCATGCATGTCCCTGACAATATCTAGGTACATGAACTTGGGACTCGAACCAGTCGAGCCTTTGCAATATCGGCCACTCTGAGCCTGAAAACAACCCATGGGGGATGAGAATAAATATTATGGACTAGGATATCCTTTTAAAAATTTTCTCGATGAATCCCTTGTGCGACAAAGGAATGAAATGATGGACAACTTTGCACAGATACTTCGGTGGCTTCTCATAGGAGACGCATCTCCATCAAGTAGCCATGCAACCCCCTTCAATGTACAAGTAAATTTTGATATTCCATTATTTGAAGAACCACAAGATGCGGATGCTATAGATAAAAGGGTTGAATCTACTCCAAGGGTATTTTTTGGTCCACAATTTTTTCGACAAGGAAAAGATTAATTGTGCACTCCTTAATGTTGCCTCCCATGTTAAGGACTAGTGGGATACTTATTCTAAGCAAAGGGCCATAGAGGAATATGAAATATTTTTAGTCGCCCCCATATCAAATTCCTTCAGGGATTCCATTAAAGAACAATAATACCCTGTTGGAAGCTACGAGGACTAGTACACAAGATGGACCATGTTGCATCAGGAACGAGAACAGAAAGTACCAAATTTCACCAATATTTTCCATACCAGGCACACCAAATTGTGTATAAAAGACTCTGAAAAAAATATGGTGCTCAAATATCACATTTTTTTTCATATATACATTCAAACAGATATGGGGTTTCTGGACATCGCATCATTAGGTGCGGCTTATAGATATTTTGTCAAGATCAAGAAGAAATTTAAGCAAAAGAGGTGATAGTTTGGATCTGCAAACTCCTCATAGTCGAAGTAGGGGAAGGGTGGCCCCAACCCACAAAACAAGGGACAAAGCAAAGATGGTTGCTCTCAAGACAACCATTCCAAGCAACAACCCAAGAAGGGTAATGGGAATTCGAAGAAGGACAGGGGAAAATGGTGTGAATACCATAAAATCCCTTGGCACAAGACTGAAGAATGTTGTTGTAAGCACTTACTAGTGACCAAGCTAAAATATTTTGAGTCCAAGGCAGATTCTCACTCCAAATAAAATCCAAAAAGTGGGAAGCAGATCATCAATGTCGAACCCAGTGCCACTGTCTCTACCACCAAATTCCACCCAAGCGAACTAGAAGAACCATAGGAAGGGGAACGCCTCTTTCACTCACATATGTGGGTAAAGGGGACTCCGTTGCATTTCATTATCGATAGCGGCATTCACAAGAACCTGATTTCAATAGAGGTCGTCAAGTGGTTGGACATGTCGATAACACTACACCTGCAACCCTACTCCATTGGTTGGCTTCACCAAGGATGAGATATCCACATTAGCCAACAATTTTGTCTTCCCTACAGCATCAAGCCCTTCAAATATGAGGTATTGTGTGATATTGATCCCCTTGAATTTTGTGATGTTCTTTTAGGCTAGCCATATTTTTGGAAGCGACATTTGTGTATGAGTCTATACCCTGCAGTGTTATTATTACTTTGGGTAGACAATTATACAAGATACCATAGTTAGCGTCATCTACCACTATTTATTTAATCTTTGCTAAGAAATGCAGTAAGGTCATTTCACAGACCGGGAAGTTCATCTTATTTGTGATCTTTGCTCATGGTAAGCAAAAGGTAGTCAAGACATATGTGACCTCTACATAGAGCCTCTCTTTATAGTAGAAGAAAGCAGATAGGATCATGGAAGAGTACAAATACATCCTCTCCTCACCCACCGGGGTACCAATGCGCTGCCAAGTCAAGCATCCAATTTATCTAACCCTTGGTGTACCGCTACCTAATGGACCATTATATCATCGTTCGTTGATGGAAAATGATGAAATCAAGTGCCAGATACAAGATCTTCTTCAAAAGGGGCACATCTAACCCTGATCCTCAAAATAAAGACAGGACCTGGTGGCTCTGCATTGATTACAGAGCATTTTAAAAAATCACAGTTTGAAACTAGTACCCAATTCCCTGAATTGATGGCCTTCTTGACCAACTCAAGGGGGAAAAGTTATTCAACAAGATTGACCTAAATTCTGGCTACCATCAAGTTCCCATCAAAACAAATGATGTATGGAAGACAACTTTCAAATCTAAAGAATGTCTCTTCAAATGGTTGGTCATGCCCTTTGGCTTAACAAATACACCAACAACTTTCATGAGATCGATGGATGATGTATTGAGACCCTTCACCAACTCTTTTGTGGTGGTATATCTAGATGACATCCTCATCTTCAGCAGAACTTGCGAGGAGCACATGCAACATATTGAATAGGTTTTGGGCACTCTACGCAGCACAAGCTATATGCCAACTTGGAAAATGGCTCCTTTGGCATGAACAAGGTCCAATACTTGGGCTACATTGTTGATGAGCATGGGGTACATGTGGATCTAGCTAAGATCCAAGTCATTCATGACTGGCCATCCCTGACCACACTAATCGAGCTTCGGAGCTTCTTGGGACTTTCCAACTTATACCAAAGGTTCACGTTGGGATTCTCCCATATTGCATGGGCCCTCAGCCAAGTAACCAAGGGCGGTGGCAAGGAAAAGTCTGCATGGGGGTAAACACAACAAAAAGCATTTGGTGATTTCAAGCATCTCTTATGCTCAACTCCAGTACTCTCCTTACCTAATCTGCAAAAATCATTCAAGATTAAGACTGATGCCTCTAATTATGTTGTAGGTGCAGTTCTCACTCAGCATGGTCCTCCAATAGCATACCATAGTGAGACACTCTCAGATATTGTCCAGAAATACCCCACCTATGACAAAGAAATGTATTCCATTGTGCAAGCATGTTGTCAATGGAAACATTACATTCTTGGAAACAAGACAATTATCCACACTAATCACAAGCCTCTACAGTTCATACAGACACATGGGAAGTTGCAGAACAACCACCATCAAAAGTGGTCCACATACCTACAATAGTTCCATCTCAACATCAAGTATAAAACAAGGAGCACAAATTGTGTCATTGACTGCCTCAGTCGCCATCCCATTGCTACACTCACCACAATACTCCATTCCTATGGGCATGAGGCATTTGAGTGGCCCCAAATTTATCAGCATGACCCTGACTTCTCCACCACCTATCGGCTCTTGCAGGCTGTGATAATGGCCATCTTCAAAAACCAATCAACCACAACAAATACAATATCATTGTCGTGCTTGGTGGATGGAAGGTGAGACATGTAATCCATCGATATGGATTCCCAAGGCCTCTCGAGAGTAGGAAGAGGGGTGTATAATCCTTGTTTCTTGATGGTTAGCTTGGAAATGGAACAAACAGTGAAAGATCTAATATACTTGTTGACGTCTTGTCGAAGTTTTGGCCAATATTTTTTTTTTTTGTAGAATGACCACAATTTTCTCCATGCCAAAATTTCCTACCATCCATATGTAGTGAGCCTCCCAAATTAGCTTGGCATGCTCGCTTGTGGGAACACATAGGTGACCCATATGGCATAAATGTCTATCCTGATGACATTAGCTCCTATACCCAAGAATTGATAGGTGGTGAAAAAGTTAGGGTCATGTTGATAAAGTTGGGGCCACTAAGATGTCTCATTCCCACAGGAATGGAGCACCGTGGTGAGTGCAACAATGGAAGGGAAACTGAGGCATTCAATGACATCTGACATCATCTACAAAACGAGCTCACAAGTATTCAAAAACAAATCTAGAATCAACATGCTTCTCCACAATGTAAAAAAAAAATCATCCAAAATTGATTTGAGCACAAAGTATTTGTAAAGACCCCTATGTAACAACACAAAATAATGAACACAAGTAGTAATATATGCATTTTTTTTAATCAGAGTTTAACAAGATTACTAAATAATCTGATACGACAATTACTTAAGAAAAAAGCTTAAAATACAAGATAACAGAGTTCAATGATACGATTATAATCAACTTCAATATAGTATTATTCAATACCATCATCACAATAAAATTATGATTCAGATGTCAAGAACATTTTACTAGATCAAACATGTAGAAACGCTAACATCATAACATTTGAAGATAGCGAGAATATTATGGAAAATTTAATTTTATTACTTTTCCTTAATTCAAATGCGACAATGCACAAGATTTAAACGTCATTGCACAAATATATTTATTATCGATTATTCTTAACCTAAAATAATTGTTATTTTACAAATCAACGTTACTGCACAAATATATTTATTATCAATTATTCTTAACCTAAAATAATTGTTATTTTACAATTCATTGAATCATTATTAGAGTCAATTCTAATATATAATAATGTAATATTATGAAATTCAAAAGCACATGTATCTAAGATTCTAACTCAATGAATATAAAATAAGAACAATTTTAATTGCAAAAGTTCTTTTACTATCCTATACATCACCATATTGTCAATGATTAAAATAATATTGATAACATTTTTTTGCTAGAGTAAACATGGACCCACCTTATCTTAATTTACTTATATAACTAGTATAAGTTAATTATAACACAACAATTCTCATAATTATCAATGTCAGAATTATTGCTAAGAATTATAATCAATATTTAATGTTGTCAAGTAATTCCCTTTTGACTCATCTACCATATTAATGTATGGTGAAGAAACGCAACTAATTTTATTAGAATAAGGATGCTAAATTCATAATTAATCATTTAATTATAAGAACAATTATTTTATTTCATCTCACTTACACAATAATAATTAAAAGATCTTTTGTTTTGCACTACGGAATTCATCTTGAATTCTATTACCGGATAACTTGTTTACTTGTTTTTAATAAGAAAGGGTAATATAAGTTAAACAAACAAAAACACTTAGGAATTTTAGAAAGTGAAAAAGAGATAAAATATTTCCATTCGCTCGAAAGACGCAGCCTACTTCATTGGAGTTTTCCTCTTATTAGTAGTCCCTATCGTAGGCATAGACGGATTATAGAGATCGATAATTTGTTGATTATATATTAGTTTGTCCGTTGACCACAAATATTTGCATAATATGTATTGTTGGAGCTAGGGAACTAGAAACATAGATTTTTATATAATAAAAAGTACCATATATGTACTGATCTGATTGGATAAGAGATTGGAGGTCTTATTGTCGGCTTCGTTATTCCCAATGTTTGATATGGTAACATATCCAAAAAAAATTATCGTATACAGTCTTTTTGAATCATATATTTTTCCTATGTATTGCTTGAAGATGGATGAATGCTAGCATTAGTTTGAATGTTTGTCTTAGCATTTTATGCTAGGTGAATATATTCGTAAGTATTTATTTCTACTAATCATATTGAAATGTTTAGTTATACAAGCTTTAGAATGTCCTTGCCGCATGTATTTGTATTGAAATGTATTGACACTTTTTTTGATGTGCTTGAATAGGCCTGGCAGCTTAAATGTTTACATTACGTGAGGTCTTCCAACGGGCCTGACAGCTTAAATGTTTGCATACCACGAGGTCCTTAGACAACTTGACATCCATAAATGTTTATCTAAATACATTTCTCGGAGTACATTTTTGCTCGAAATTTTCATACAATGTTGCAGTGATTTTGCACAATATTGTTGTCCACTGCCAGTTGAATAGGCATTCTATGTTTCATCCTTCTTCTAGATTTGCAATGCAATTTCGTCATCGTTGAAGCTAGATACATTGTTTACTGGTTCTGTGAGTGCTTCTTCTTCATTGGTTCATCGGTTGTTGCTTATTGTTGTTTGGTTCACAATTCAACTTGTGCTTCTGCCTTTCATCGTTTCAGAGTAAGTTTACATGCCATAGTTTCATTTTATATTCCTTGTTTGTTGTTCAGTGTTTGTAGTTTGGAAGTAAGAATGTTTTCTTACTTCTATTGGCATGCTCGTCATATGTTTCTGGTTCCTTCTGTGTTTCGGCTGCAGTTTCGTAATCGTTGAAAATACACATGTTGTTTACTGGTTCGGTGGTTGTTGCTTGTTCACTGGTTCGTTGGTTCGTGGGTTCGTGGGTTGTTGGTTGTGTTTGTTTGGCTCAGGCTTATGCTTTGGGGTCGTGGGGCTGCAGTTGGGCATGTTCGTTCTTTCTCGTTGGTTTGGTGCTTGTTCTTTTCTTTTGTTTGATTCATCTTTACAGGGTTGGGGTGTTGCGCCGATAGTTGTGGTTGTTTTTCTTTTTTATTTTTGGATTATTATTGTTTTTTGGGCCCTTTACGGTGTTTGGCCCCTGCACCCACGAGTCGACATGCAGTTATTTTATTTTCCCTGTCTAGTGAGGTCGATATCTCTTCTACTATGATATTTTGTTGGTGCTTCAGTGATGACATGAAAGAAAATAGTTGCATGAAAAATACTTCGAAAATTACATGTGCAATTGCAATATCTGTTGTTTTTTTGTTAAAATAAAGCATATGCAGGCTGCATTTATAAACCATGTATGGTCAAATGTGCCCATATGAAAATACATGCTCTTTTTCCTTTACACAGACTGGTGTGCCCACGATACAATCTATCTTGTACTTGAGATATTATATGTACAACAAAGATTCTACAAAATTGCATTTCCATGTCTGGAAGCATATCTGGTTAGTTTTCCACGGAAAACCAAAATCTTGTATCATGGGCACAGAAGTCTGTGTAGAGGATAAAGAAGATGTATTTCCATCAATGGAAGCATATCTGGATGCTTTGCCACTGAAAACCATAAATCGTTTAGCTACGGCCATGCAATTTCGTAATATTTTGCGGCATGTAATATATTTTGGGCAGGGAAAAAAAATTACACATTTACAGCTATGGATGGAGAAGCGGAAAGGTTCATGTTTTTGCCTATATTTTAGACTGTTTGTTGAGTTTCTTTTATTGTATGTACATATTACTTGTTGTCCGGTGCATACCAGCTTCCATTCATGTTCATTGTATTTTGTGCATTCCCAAATTCAAACAAACAAAATAGCTCGAGAAAACGACGGAGTCTTCACTTCATCGATTGAAGAGGATATAGAAAGGTGCATGCTTGTACTGTTATTTCATATTACGTTGTTTTGCATTTCATTTATTATCTATTTATGTGTTCACCTAGTTTATTGTATCTTCATTACATGCATTCCTTCATACTAACCTGCTTCATGTCCGTTGTGTTTTCGCTGCATTGCTACATTTAAACAAACAGAATGGATGGAGAGGACGATGAACTATTTGGCGGGAATGTAGCCGAGGAATTACAGAAGTGGATACCTGTGCTCTTATTTCATATTCTAGTGTTCATTTCTTCATTTATTGTTTGTATAGTTCTTCTACTTGTTCTGTTGCTTTGCACCTTTTATTTATTTCTATTTTTTCCCCTTCTTTTCTTCCTAAAAATATAATATATTATGTGTATTCTACTTGTTGTTACATTGGAATAATTGGACCTGTTTCTCTTTCTTTTACATGTCTATCTTCATATTAACTTGCCTTCATGTCCATTTCATATTGGGCATTGGTACCTTGGAAGAAATAGGTTGGTTGGATAGGAAGATGAATTGTTTTGTTCAACAGCAGAGGGTTTTGTGGTACAATCTTCTAAAAGGTGTACCAACTGTGTTGGTAAATTAAATATCCAACCCGGGTGGGGGCATATAATATTATACTTGAAAACGATGGCTTGGCAGCAATGGCCCTTTCTTCCCTCCCTATTTCTATTTTTTCCATTTTCTATTATCCCTTTTGTTTTCTAATTGATCTGCTTAGTGGTCTTTCCGAAAATGCCTTCGTGCGCCGGTTGGTGGACTAACAGTTTCAAATCTATGGTTGCACTTATACCTTATTCCATAATTACCCACTTTGTCGATTGCGGGTGTCAGGCTCATGGGTTCAATATTTCTCCCCTGGATTCTGGGGGTCCGTGATATATAGATTGGTTGTGGTGCCCCACCCTCATGCCCTGTTTACTATTACACATTTTTTCAGTTAAAAAAACCAAATGCATACAATTTTACGCTTATTTAGTCCTTATGATGGACAATATACAATGCATATGCTTGTTTAGTTCTGATGTCCATATGCACATGCTTGCATCAGAAAAACTTGGACTAGTGACATGGCCATGAGCAGTCATTCATCCCAGACATCAGCAGACCTACAAGGCCAAAGGTAAATATGCATATGCTTTTCTCTTAGTATGTTTACCAAAAAAATATCCTCGACTATTTACTCATCTATGGCATGGTGAGTATGTTGATGTCATCTGCAATGCATGGTTTGCAGTTCACAAGAAGTATCAACAAGTACAAGCGAGACGTCAGACATAGCGCATGTTCTGTAGACTAAGAGGTGTGCTTGCAAAAATCTGGCTCTACAGTTCATCGAAGCTATGTGTGTACTTGTGGATTTATGCCAGTGAAAGAAGAATAGAAAAAAAAAATACACTACCATTCACTTTAGTTTTCCTGTGTGAAAATTGTCACCAAGTCTAGAGTTGTGACACCCAAAGTACTATCAATAGAGGGCTTGAACAACCATCGAACTGGAAAAGTGTTCCTAGGGGACATAATGGTCATTTATGGCACCTACTTGGACAAGGAAAACAAAACTAGATCCATTATGCATGTTGACATGAAAGACAAGGAGGCCATAATGACAGTGGCATTGCGTATTCCTACACAACTTGTCTAGAAACATGTAGAAAAGATATTCTCGGGTAATGGGATATCCATTACAAATTTTAATATATTACCCAAAATAGTATATGACCGTGGTGATTGTGATCAGATTATTTCACTCAACGAAGAAAGTATTGTGGAAATAATTCTCGTTATTTGTTCAAAATATTGTTTCGTCTTGAACGGGACTATCAGCCAGCTTGCACAGAGTAGTGATATTTACCCAATTGGAACCATTGGTGCAGTTGTCACACTCGCAAGAAAATTTGGCTCACAACAAATTCTTTTTATAAAGGATGGAGAGTTGGACAACAACAAGGCAATGGTACCGCTTTCCATATCTAGTTTTGTTCTTTACTTTCGCATGTGCATGTATCTCAGGTAAGTTACACAAATATTACATTGTTCCATGTTGCAGCTACAGTTGTTCGATACCTATTCAAAAAAAAATTTGTCAATGGAGCAACAATTGCATAGAGGGAAGATTCCACTTATGCTCTTCAAAAATATAACAAATAAAAGGGATGTTAGAGAAAGGATCTTTCGGACAACCCAGGCAACGTTTGTAACAGAGTTGTGAGCAGATATAGTACAGGATCTGAAGAAACTAGATAGCTCTACATCTGTTGTGTGTATGCATCCACAAAATCACTGCCACTTTGCCTATACAAATACCCTTCACCAAATTTTTGCGGTTTGTTTTCTTTTCTTTTATTTTTTTAAGGGGGGACGGGGGGTGGGGTGTAATTGTGTATTATATTGTTCAATGTATTAATTCCTATGCTCAAGTTCCCAGATTGAAGGTGTTTTAGTTGCAGCAAATGTGTACTCGGCCCCCTTTGAACTTGTATGTGCAAAATGCAACTCTCTTTCTTCTGCCTTCGCTTTGATAAGTAATGATACGATTGATTTTCTGCAATGCAGTGAAAAATTTCCATATATATATGGACATTTCCTTAATTCTTTCATCCTAACCATGGGCAACACAACCGTCCATTGTACGGTTAGGCAACCTTTGTTATAAAATGTGATTTCGAAGTACAATTTAAAACCTTTTTCAACTTATACTTAAACCATTCAACTATATCCAATGAGCAATGAAAAATAGTATAAGAGTTACACCAATACACCACAATACACCATGTACAATATATGAGAAATAATCAAAAGTTATTGTTCAAGGGAAGTAATGACTTCCAAAGGTAGCTACAACTTCCAAATGTAAAGGGACGGATAAACCTCCAATAGGAAGATACAATCCTCCAATATCAAGAGAGAGTTGAACTCTCCATCCTTGCCCCTTCCTTCCACCCAAGAATATATGAGAGATAATAAAACTTTACATTAAATCATCACCATCAACCAATCATCACA
>ML778360.1:501143-541029 GCA_009831015.1 Picea engelmannii
TCTTTCTTCATCATTTGGACATTCCTTACTTCTCCTATTCTTCTTTCTTCTTAGAGTAGAGTTTTCAAGGAAATGGTTTCTTATCTTAGTTTCTCAAAGTCTTCTAATTGTTTCATCAAGATTACAACTGCCTTTTCACAACTACCCAATTCACTTCTTATTTTTGTTTGCATGTCTTTGAGCTTTCTATTTTCAATCTCAACATGCTTCAATTTTTTAAGATTCTCATCTTCTTGTTGAATAATTTTTTCTTCATGATTTTCTTCTTCTTCATTGGAATTTTCTTCTTCAATATCATTTCTTTCAATCCTTGGATGAGGACATTCAAATTCAACATGACCCTCTCCTTCACAATTAAAGCAAAATAACTAACCTCTATTTTCTTCTTTGAAATATAATATGTTGTAATTTGCTTCAACTTCTTCTTCTTCTTCTTCTACTTCTTCTATGTCTTCCCTTACATAAAGGTCTTGTATATTGTCCCAAATCCCCTTTGATGATGCACATGATCCCACCTTAGATTTCGCTGAGTCTGTCAATCCATCCAGGATCGTATCTATTGTCAATTTGTTGTTCATTTTTGCTTCCTTCTGAGCTGCAGTCTTTGGTTTCTTCAAAGCATTGTATCCTGAAGCAACCGAGAACCAAACATCAACCCCAAGAGATTTCAAGTAAGTTTTCATTCTATTATTCTAGTATTCAAAATTGCTTCCATCAAATGCTGGAATCTCATTTGGAATTTTGTCTTCCATTTCTTCTTAGGATCTTCCTTCCAGTGGTTAAATTGTTTGAAGGTAACCTGCTCTGATAGCAATTGCTGATATTGAGAGGGGGGTGAATCAGTATCAAGTACAATCTAAAACCTTTTTCAACTTATACTTAAACCATTCAACTATATTCAATGAGCAATGAACAATAGTATAAGAGTTACACCAATACACCACAATACACCATGCACAATATATGAGAAATAATCAATATTTATTGTTCAAGGGAAGTAATGACTTCCAAAGGTAGCTACAACTTCCAAATGTAAAGGGATGGATAAACCTCCAAGAGGAAGATACAATACTCGAATATCAAGAGAGATTTGAACTCTCCATCCTTTCCCCTTCCTTCCACCCAAGAATATATGAGAGATAATAAAACTTTACATTAAATCATCACCATCAACCAATCATCACATAGAACCAGATAATGCTTCCTGAGACTTCTTCATTTTTTGTAATTCTTCAATTCTTGGAGTACTCTAATCCTATAGATAATATTACTCAATGTATTCTCTGAAAATCCTCCAATTTTCACTCCTTGAATCCTCCCCAAAAAGAGGTTATAGAAAGAATGGTAGATTTTATTCAATTTTGGCCTATTCGGGAAAGTGAACTTGGACAGAATGCCCCGTGCTCAATAATTAACATCCAATTCTGAAACTTGCACACAAGAAACTACAATCTGTACTCTTTCCAATGAAATTTTTCCCACTTCATTTGGATTCTTGATGAATAATTTATGATTGTTTTACCCAGAACACCTGTTTATTGACTAGCTTTAGGACTGGTCACAAACCCTATCTTCCACAGAGTGTATCTCCATAATTATAGCGAATCAAGAGCTGAAATTTTTACTAGAGGTACCTTGATATGTCTTCTCAATACCATAGCGATTTCACCATCTAAAACGTTCTAGAAAAAAAAGTTATAGAAAAAATGGTAAGATGACCTGAAAATAACATACCTTAGAACACATCACCAAAAGACTTCATCCTCCCTTGAAATCCAACCTTCTTTTCTTCTTATTACCTCTGAAATTCGACTTATATCAAATGAATGTATAATGATATTTATTTTTACCATTTATGTCACTTCCTTTTAACATTAGGGCCGACCTGACCCTTTCTTATTTTGTAATTCTTTTCTTTAATTATCTTCAGGGCCTACATGTACTTCCTTCTTCAATTCACTTTGTCATCTTCAAAAATTAATTTCTCCTCAACCATGAGGATCCATGTGATGTGCCACATACCACCAAAAACAACATGATGTATACTATCCATCCATGGGTGTTGTATCTGCATGTTCATTTTCCTTCATGTCCAAATACCTTCATCAATCTTGCGGTCCAAAACCCATGACTAGGGTTGACATCAATGAAAACAACCAATCTTCCAACACCTTTGTTACAAAATGTGCTTCCAAAGTTGGAAAAATTGTCGTATGAAACATATCTATAGAAAAAGGCAAGTAGTGTCTACATGCTATGCGACTTTCGAATACACAACAAATTTACCTTAAATGAGGACAATGCAATTTTTCATATCGGTTGAAGAAGGGTAAAAACAAATATCAAACTTTGGCAGGAAATGAAAATACCTCATGTGTCTCTGTAATATTTCTCCAACATCCAGATCAATGTTCATCTGACTCGACTACTTGGAATTTCATGCGCATAAGATTGTTCAGTCCAAAAATGGGAAGCATGGCAACAAACCCCATATATCCCATGGCCCCAGTTATTTTCTATTGGGTACATATACCAGATGTAAGAGAAAATGAATGCCACGATGTCTTTTCTTTGTATATCAAATTGTTTGATGCAAAGATCGATGCGTCCTACTCTATGGAACCTTATGGGAACTTGCTTGTGGCCTATTTGGAGTTTAATTGGTTCTTGGTTGTATGTTTCGTCTGTCAATTTGTATATCACGAAACTCCAAGTTTTGTTTGGAAGTCACGAAACAATAGAATTGCAGTTTTTTAGCTAGCTATGTCACAAATCCACCTGATAATGTCTATGGCGTTATGACGCAAATGTAGTATGTGGCTTGTTTTAGCATTTTTTCCTTGATCGATGAACTTGGTAAAATTAATCTCCTGGAATAGTTTGAAATCAACGAATGTATATTGTGTAAAGTCAAATTGTGTTATCATATCAACAAGAGGCCCATAAAATTAAAATTGGTCGTTGTTATGCTTACGGTGATAGAATTTTAAAAAAACTTTGTTTTGTTTCCTTCATTTTTTTTAAAATAAGCGATTTAACATCCTTTGATAATTTTATGTAATTAAATTGTAGAATATCAATATGTAATACTAATAATTTATTATTTGAAAATGATGTTTTTAGATAATGTTAGATAGGATGACCATCCGTAAACAATCGCAATCTTGAGCCCGCCAGTCCTAAAGTCCATCTGTGAATTTGTATGTTGCGGAACTCCGACTGTTGTTTGGAGGACAGGGGACAATAGAAGTGAAATGTTGAGACAGACAGTCCGCCTGTCAATTTGTATATCACGGAACTCTGGGTGCTATTTGTAGGACATGGAACAATAGAGGCTAAATTTTGAGCCCGCCAGCCCGAGAACCCGCGATCCAAAAAGTGGCTAAGTATGGAGTGAAGCATCCGTACATGCTCTATAAAATCTCATGTCCATACTTTATAAAAGTACATATTTGGTATATATTTCTTGTTTCTTGGAAAATTTATAGGTGTGGAAGTTGGCAGATGCACGTGTTCATATTTTCATTTACTTTTATATCACCCGCTCGACCGACTGCTTCCCTGTTTGAAATTGTACAAATGTTTTTGTCTAATTAAATTGTACGATATCAATATTTAATATTAATAATTTAGTATTGAAAATAATGTTTTAAGATAATGTTAGATATTTTATAGCGATTACCATCTGTAAACAATGGAAATCTTGAGCCTACCAACCCTAGAGTACATCTGTCAATTTTTATATCGCGAAACTCTGAGTGTTGTTTGGAGAACATGGAACAACAAAAGTGCAATTTTTATCCAGCCAGCCCACGGGTCCGCTTGTCAATTTGTATATTTTGGAATTCTGGGTGCTATTTGTAGGGCACAGAACAATAGAGGCCCAATTTTGAGCCTGCAAGCCCAAGAACCCGCGATCCAAAAAGTGGCTAAGTGTGGAATGCGGGATCCATACATGCTCTATAAAATCTCTTGTCCATACTTTATAGTACATATTTAGTATGTATTACTCATTTTTCAGAAAATTTCTTGGTACGGAAGTTGGCGAATTCACGTCTTCGGATTTCACTTACTTTTATATCACCAGCCTGACCGACCGCTTCCCCATTTCATATTGTACAAACTTTTTGGCTCGCGGTTTTTTCAAATAGGTGAGTTACCGGATCGACGGGTTCAATATTGATAATTTATGTAATTAAATTGTGCAATATCAATATTTAATATTAATAATTTAGTATTTGAAAATCATGTTTTTTGATAATGTTATATAGTTGATAGGGATGCCCATCCATAAACAATGGCAATCTTGAGCCCGCTAGTCCTGGAGTTCGTCTGTCAATTTCTCTATCACGGAAGTCTAACTGCTACTTGGAGGACACAGAACAATAGAAGTACAATGTTGAGGCAGACATCTCGCAAGTCCGCTTGTCAATTTGTATATCGTGGAACTTTGGGTGTTGTTTGTAGGTCATGGAACAATAGAGGCCCAATTTTGAGCCTAGTAGCCTGAGAACCCGCGATCGAAAAAGTGGCTAAGTATGGAATGAGGGATCCATACATGCTATATAAAATCTCATGTCCATAGTTTATAAAAGTACATATTTAGTATGCATTTCTCATTTCCTCTGAGTATTGTTTGGAAGACACGGAACAATAGAAGTCCAATGTTGTTGGCACAGGGGCAGACCCAAGGTTCAACACTACAAGAGCGCACCAAAAAAACCCTAACTATCGGCCCTTTCGGAAACACCTGCGAAGAAGATGAAGTCTCACCCGAGGTAGAGGCAGGGGTGGTTGCAGGACTCAAGTGTTTGCAACCTTAGCTGGGACACGGATCTGTGATTATATCGCTTATAGAGCACTTAACATCGATCATTCATCAATATCCATTCCTTATTATACTTCATAAATAGCACAGAGCATCGCAGCATTCACTTAGATCTAAGGCATCTTAGTACTTAGCAATAGTAAAACAGATCAGATCCAGTAGATCAGTACTAAGAATCTTCATACATATCAGATCTACTATTCATACACATCTAATAAGCACAAATCATAAATAGATCTATCTAAGTATATCAAAGCACTTAGAAAAAACAGAGATAAGCACATCAAGTCAAGGCACAAAGCATAACACACATATTTACGTGGTTCACCCCCACCCTGGGGCTACGTCCACCAACTCTTCTTATTTATTATCTTCGGCCAATCAGTTACAAGCACAGAGTCATAGAAACCCTTACTTCGCATAAGATAGAAGATTTGCGCAACTCACTAGATCCTTCTTCCTTTCCTTTTAGAACAAAGCCTTCTATATCTTCACACAGGGACTTGCACTAAGCTCTGCAAATCTATAAAGAATGCGCAAAACTCTCGATCACACAGATCCCTTCTTGACACTTAGCCTATATCACATAGATACAACACCACTTTTTCTACTAGATGCCTAGATGTCTATTTATAGATTTACAAAAGTGGTCCTAAGAGTGGGTGAGCCCACGGGATGACATCCCTTTCCCATTACATATTCCCAAAACCCAAAAAGGGACCCAAAAGTGGGTCGAGATTCTGCAATCTCCGCTTCATCTGGAGCTCCATCTTCAGAAGGCTGTTGAAGTCCCAAAAATGGTCAAATATGACCAAGTGCTCACAAAACTTGGTCAAGGGCCAATAGGCCCCCAACACTCACCTGTGACTCATCCCGAGTCACTCTGGTCTGAGAAATTTTGCCTCAAACACCTCGAGCTTGGCTCGAGTTGCTTTGACCTGTTGCAATGCTATGCCCTCTTATTCAGTGAACTCCTAGATGAGTGCATCATTTACTGGTCCTTCTAGGCACTGTTCTGCTACACTCACAACTTGTTCAAGTTCTACACCTTGGTTTTCAACTTCGGTGAATAGTTGGCATGCCTTCTCTTGCACTGGTTGAAATCATTGAGAGACTTCCATCGCTTTGGTCTAAATCATGTGGATCTGTTGTTGGGTAGTGCATTGCTCGTGAAACCTCTTCATCCTTTTGACTGGTGACAAGGCCTTCAGCTATGCCTGTAACGTATCTGCGTGCTTCTTTGCTTCTTGGAGTTGCAACTCCGATGCTTGCAATTCTGGATTCTCCATAAGGTTCTCCTAATTCTGAGTGCTCCTAGAGCTCAGTTGCTTTCACTCCAAGGAAAGGGATTTCATTCTACCAACTATGTTGTGAGCAGTTTCTTCTCTTAGGCCTCTGATTTCTTGAGGAGTCTCAGGCACAGTGTGAAGTTCCAGGTCTGTGATGCATTGCTAAAGTTGTTGGATCACTCCTTCCAGTTGTGCCACCTGCTGTGGAATTTTTTCTTCAGCTCTCACTTCTATGATAGTCACAGAGTGAAGTTCTCTATTGACATGTTCCTTTACTTCTATTTGTTCCGCAATCAACTATTCCTTTCTCTATTGTAGCTCTTCTTTCTCTTTGTCCCACTGTGCTTGAAGAGCAACTTTTTCTCGTTCAGCAACACTACGTTGCTCGACAAGTACTCCCTATACTTGTGTCAAAGCTTGGATGGTTTGCGTTGTCTCTTCCTAAGCTCGTCGAAGGAGAGCTTCAACTTTATCGGCGATCTGGTGTAATTGGGTTGGCTCATCTCCTGGTTCTACTGTTCCTGCTATCAGAGGTACAGTGGAGACTGCGTGGCTAGACTGGAGTTCCTATTTCACTCCTTGGAGTTCAACCTTGATACGATTATACATCTTCTCTTTCTTCACCTCCTACTTCTATAATACCTCCTATGAAGCATCGTTCACAGCTACAATGATGAAATTAAAATCATCCAATGTGAGGGTAGTCCACATCTTGGTTACAGGGGTTCTAGGTTTCTTTCAGGAGGAAGATTTCAGAGGCAAAACCTTCTTTTTCTTCGACGAGTCCTCTTCATCCCTAGGTGGTGGTATTTCAATTTTCTAGTGTTCAATATCTTCTCCTTCTATCTCTTTTCCATCATCCCCTTCATCTGGTGAAATGGACACAGTCCTCATAGATGTGTTGTCTATATCCTGAAATTTTGCAGGCTTCTTCGTCTTACTAGGTCTGGGTGTATCCTGCGCAGCTTCCAGTCTGTCTACATCAGACATATCCTATGTCATTTTTTTGATATCCCAACGAAGCTCCAATTCTACAAAGTTTCTTTCTGCCAGGTACCCTCTGGAACCTGCTGTAACTTTTCAATCTTAGCCTTCTTCTTACTCATCTTTCTAGCCTTCTTCCAGTGAGCTTCGTCTCGGTGATTCTCTTCCCATTCTGATTCTTATTTTCCTTGGGCATAGGCACTTCACACTGCTGATATTCTTTCCTAGGATTCAGGGGTAATACTTCTTCTATATCTGAGACAGATACTTCAATCTTTTGTGATTCCTCTAATGCTCTTGTAGTTTCAACATCTGGGCTTCTAGTGTCAAATAGCTTTGATCTGTTCTCATGTTCTTCAATCAACTGTGCGATCCTTCTGGTCATGAAATCTTTTAAATCTTGTCTCTGTTGTTCTAAAACCTCTTCTTATTCCTTCTTTTCTAGCTTGATCTCCTTCAATCTAATGTTTTCCAAGTAACATAGTAAACGGGGCACTATCCTCAATAAATTTGATAATCTCAAAATATTCTTCTGTCAAAGTTCCATTGACATTCACAGGTATCTAAGTGAGCCTCCCACATAGGTTGACCAGTTTCCCTCTGAATAAACCTATTCCTCTTAATGAAGGGATCATAGCAGGCTTCCCTATAGCTTCCCAAGTTCTTTCTGGCATACTGTTCACTTGTGTTTCTTCATTAAGGATAGAGTTAATGTTGAATTCTCATATTCTTGCTTCAATGCATTCTTTTTCTGTAAACATCTCTGATAACCTAACATGACGTTGATCATTCAAGGTGTCTTTCATCTGTAGCAATACCTTCTCTAATTCCTTCTGGGGTTCTACTATTTTTGGATCTTCCTTGGGGTTTTCTTCATTCAGATTCATTCTTTCAAGCTTAGCAATCATTATAGGGAAATCCAACACTTCAAGGTCCAAAGCTTTGCAACATAGGCAACTAGATCTTCCACCAGGGCATTCCTTAGCAATATGTCTCGGTCTTCTACAACTGTAACAGAGGGTTAACCCTCGCTTTCTTTTAAATGATCCCCAACTCCTTCTATACTACGCACTAGGATCATGGTAGCTAGTCTGCAAAAAAATATTTCTAGGATTCTGCATCCATTTAGTATTCCAAACATTCTTTCTATGTATAGGTATAATATATCTATCATTATGCTTATCAGATCTATTCAAATCAAACTTTCTTTCATCTATCAGAGCCCTAGTTTTCAATCTAGGACAGAATCTATCAAACACACCTAGATCCATGTTCTAGAAACAAAAATTTCCACTTATCTTACTTCTATAGAGCACAAAGCTTCCAAATCTAAAAACTTTTAACTATTATTACCTTTATTAGAGCATGGAGCTTATAGATCTTACCTCTTTTCTGCAGATCTAAACTCTTTTCTTTAGAAACTTCCACTTTTACCTTTCTTAGAGCACAAAGCATTCAAATCTTGCTTCCTTTCTTCAAATCTTTCCTTCCTTTCCTGGCACAAATATTCACGCGTCGAGTAAAAATATGTGCACTAGGGAAACAGATATACACACGGAGATTCCACAGTTTCCAATTGAATCTTCGCACAAAGCTTATTTTCTCTTAGTTCCCAGCAATCACAACTTCAGGTCCTGGTAATGGAACCATTTGTTGGCACAGGGGCAGACCCAGGGTTCAACGCTACAAGAGAACACCAACAAAACCCTAGCTATCGACCCTTTTGGCAACACCTGCGAAGTAGATGAAGTCTCACCCGAGGTAGAGGCAGGTGTGGTTGCAGGACTCAAGTGTCTGCAACCTTAGCTAGGACACGGATCTGTGATTATATCGCTTATAAATCACTTAGCATCGATCATTCATCAATATTCAGTCCTTATTATACTTCACAAATAGCACAGAGCATCACAACATTCACTTAGATCTAAGGCATCTTAGTACTTAGCAATAGTAAAACATATCAAATCCAGTAGATCAACACTAAGCATCTTCATACATATCATATCTATTATTCATACACATCTAATAAGCACAAAGCATAAATAGATCTATCTAAGTATGTCAAATCACTTAGCAAAAGCAGAGATAAGCACATCAAATCAAGGCACAAATCATAACACATAGATTTATGTGGTTCACCCCCACCCTGGGGATAAGTCCACCAAATCTTCTTCCTTATTATCGTCGGCCAATCAGATACAAGCACAAAGACGTAGAAACCCTTACTTTGCATAGGACAGAAGATCTACGCAGCTCACTAGATCCTTCTTCCTTTCCTTTCAACACAAATCCTTCTATATCTTCACACAAGGACTTGCACTAAGCTCTGCAAATCTATACAGAATGCACAAAACTCTCGATCACATAGATCCCTTCTTGGCACTTAGTCTATATCACATAGATACAACACCACTTTTTCTACTATATGCCTATATGTCTATTTATACATTTACAAAAGTGGTCCTAAGCGTGGGTGAGCCCACGGGCCGACATCCCTTTCCCATTACATATTCCCAAAACCCAAAAAGGGACCCAAAAGTGGGTCGAGATTCTGCAATCTCCGCTTCGTCTGGCGCTCCATCTTCGACAGGCTGTCGAAGTCCCAAAAATGGTCAAATATGACCAAGTGCTCCCAAAACTTGGTCAAGTACCAACAAATGTTGAGCCAACCAGTCTACAAGTTCGCCTATCAATTTGTATATCGTGCAACTCTAGGTGTTATTTGTAGGATACAGAGCAGTAGAGGCCCAATTTTGAGCATGCCAGAGCGAGAACCCGCGATCCAAAAAGTGGCCAAGTATGGAATGCGGGATACGTACATGCTCTATAAAACTCTCATGTCCATACTTTATAAGAGTACATACTTAGTATCTATTACTCATTTTTCGAAAATTTTCTAGGTGTCGAAGTCAAGTCCAATTGTTCTATCACATCAACAAGAGGCCCTTAAAATTCAAATATCCGCAAGCCCGCTTGTCAATTTGTATATTGTGGAACTCTGGGTGCTATTTGTAGGGAACAGAGCAATAGAGGCCCAATTTTGAGCCTACCATCCCGAGAACCTGCGATCGAAAAAGTATGGAATGATGGATCCGTACATGCTCTATAAAATCTCATGCCCATACTTTATAAAAGTACATATTTAGTATATATTACTGGTTTGTTGGGAAAATTTCTAGGTGCGGACCTTGATGGATACACGTGTTCATATTTCCACCCAATTTTATATCACCAGCCCGACCAACCTCTTCCCCATTTCATATTATACAAAAAAATTGGAACGCAAGTTTCCGAATACACGACTTTTTATTTTAAATAAGATATTTATCATCCTTTAATAATTTTATGTAATTGAATTGTACAATATCAATATTTAATATTAATACTTTTGTATTGAAAATAATGTTTTTAGGTAGTGTTAGATAGTTGATAGGGATCACCATCCGTAAACAATCGCAATCTTGAGCTCGTCAGCCCTGGAGTCTGTCTGTCAATTTGTATATGGCGGCACTCCGAGTGGTGTTTGAAGGACACAGAAAAATAGAAATGAAATGTTGAGCTAGCCAGCCCGGAAGTCTTCTTGTCAATTTATATATCGTGGAACTCTTGGGTGTTATTTGTAGGACACGGAACAATAGAGGCCCAATTTTGAGCTCGCTAGCCCGAGAACCCGCAATCCAAAAAGTGGCTAAGTATGGAATGTGGGATCAGTAGATGCTCTATAAAATCTCATGTACGTACTTTCTAAAAGTACATATTATGTATTACTCATTTTTTTCGAAAATTTTTTTGTTGCGGAAGTTGGCGGATTCACGTCTTCAGAATTTCACTTACTTTATATCACCAGCCCGACCGACTGCTTCCCTGTTTGATATTGTACAAACCTTTTTGTCTAATTAAATTGTACAATATCAATATTTAATATTAATAATTTAGTATTGAAAATAATGTTTTTAGATAATGTTAAATAGTTGATAGGGATTACCATCCATAAACAATCGCAATCTTGAGGTTGCCACCCTCGACTCTTTCTGTCAATTTGTATATCGCGGAACTCTAAGTGTTGTTTGTATGACATGAAACAATAGGAGTGCAATGTTGAACCAGCTAGCCCGCAGGTCTGCATGTCAATTTGTATATCGTGAAAATATGGGTGCTATTTGTAGGCCACTAAACAATAGAGGCCCACTTTTGAGCATGCCAATCCGAGTACCCGCGATCAACCCTTTCAACTGCTTCCCTGTTCATATTGTAATAAAAAAATATAAAGTGGCCCATGTCCAATTTTTCTATCACATCAACACGACGCCCTTAAAATTCAAATAGCCCACAAGTCCACTTGTCAATTTGTATATTGCAGAAATCTGGGTGCTATTTGTAGGGCACGGAACAACAGAGGCCCAATTTTGAGCCTGCCAGCCTGAGAACCCATGATCCAAAAAGTGTCTAAGTTTGGAATGATGGATATGTACATTCTCTATAAAATCTCATGCCCATATTTTATAAAAGTACATATTTAGTGTGTATTATTGGTTTGTTGGAAAAATTCCTAGGTGCAGAACTTGACGGATACATGTGTTTAGATTTCCACCCACTTTTATATCACCATCCCGTCCGACCTCTTCCCCATTTCATATTATACAAAAATTTTGGAGCCCAAGTTTCTGAATACGTGGGTTTTTCTTTTAAATAAGATATGTATCATCCTTTTATAATTTTATGTAATTAAATTGTACTATATCAATATTTAATATTAATACTTTAGTATTAAAAATAATGTTTTTAGGTAGTGTTAGATAGTTTATAGGGATCACCATTCGTAAACAATCACAATCTTGAGCCTGCCAGCCCTGGAGTGCGTCTGTCAATTTGTATACGGCAGCACTCCGAGTGGTGTTTGAAGGACACGGAAAAATAGAAATGCAATGTTGAGCCATCCAGTCGGCAAGTTCGCCTATCAATTTGTATGTCACGGAACTCTTGTGTGCTATTTGTAGGACATGGAACAATAGAGGCCTAATTTTGAGCTCGCCATCCCGAGAACCCGCAATCCAAAAAGTGGCTAAGTATGGAATGCAGGATCAGTACATGCTCTATAAAATCTCATGTTCGTACTTTCTAAAAGTACATATTATGTATTACTCATTTTTTTCGGAAATTTTCTTAGTGTGGAAGTTGGCAGATTCATGTTTTCAAATTTCACTTACTTTTATATCACCAGTCCCACTGACTGCTTTCCCCTTTGATATTGTACAAACCTTTTTGTCTAATTAAATTGTACAATATCAATATTTAATATTAATAATTTAGTATTGAAAATAATGTTTTTAGATAATGTCAAATAGTTCATAGGGATTACGATCCGTAAACAATCACAATCTTGAGGCTTCCACGCTGGAGTCTGTCTGTCAATTTGTATGTCATGGAACTCTGAGTGTTGTTTGTATGACATGAAACAATATGAGTGCAATGTTGACCTAGCTAGCCCACAGGTCCACTTGTCAATTTGTATATCGTGGAATTCTGGGTGCTATTTGTAGGCCACAGAACAATAGAGGCCCACTTTTGATCCCACTAGTCCAAGAACCCACGATCCAAAAAGTGGATAAGTATGGAATGTGGGATCTCTGCATGCTGTATAAATCTCATGTTCAAACTTTATAGTACATATTTAGTGTGTATTACTCGTTTTTCAGAAAATTTCTAGCTGCAGAAGTTGGTGGATTCATGTCTTTAGATTTCACTTAATTTTATATCACCAGCCCAACCAACAAATTCTCCATTTCATATTGTAGAAACGTTTTGGCTCGCGGTTTTCCGAATAGGCGAGTTACCAAATAGGTGGGTTCAATATTGTGTTTCCATTGTTCCGCCACCTGCAAACAACACCTTGACTTTTGCGATCCACAAATTAGCAAACAAATTGAAATAAAAGAATATATACTATGTGAAGTCTAATGGAACAATCATATGAACGAGAGGACACTAAAATTTAAATTCGTCGTCGTTATACTTGCGGTGAAGCTAAAAATACAGAAAATTTACTTAAACATCCAAGAAATGATTGTCTTGTAACTTTTCGATGTTTCTCTTATACAAACAGATCTTGGAAACTATAAACATCGCTCCTTGTACCTATTCCTTTATTGAATAACCTGTTAACATGTTTAATGCACTCCATAGTTACTGTTAAGACCAATTCCCGCTTCCGAAAATTGTCATCCGCTTTATCTTTTCTCTCTGCTTTCGCTTTCTTTACTTACTCGTTTTTCGAAAAATGTCTAAGTGAGGGATTTTCTGCCCTAGATATAACTTCTTCCCTTTCTTTTGTAACCCGCCCGACCCCTTTCCATACTTGGGAATTTCTTTGAATCTGTTTCATGGGTTGGCGGGTGCACGAAATGTACAATGCTTTGTGGCAATTCGCAATCACCGCTACCTTCGTACTTGTTTCGAGATATGCAATAATTAAGCTTTAATGCTATTAGTTCATCCTACGAGAATCGTTAATATTGTCATTAATGTCTGCAAGGCCAGAGAAGATTTTTCATTACTACGAATTAAACCATATTTTTGGAGAAGTGCGTTATCATTTCCAAGTATTCATTTCAAACATGATGTAATCTATTTTTGTGCGCTGGCGGGTTGGTACCTTTAAGAAATATATAATTTTTCATCTCTCTTTGTCATCACTACGACCTTCTCACTTTTTTCTAAATATGCAATTAGTGATCTTTAATGGTAACAACTCATTCCACATGAACCCTAGAGATTTTCATTTATTAGCGAAAGGCTCGAGGAAATATTCCATTGATACACATCAAACCATAATTTATGGAGGGTTATATTATCCCTCCCCAATTTTCATTTCAAACATCATCTAGAGCAAACAGAAGTTCTCATTAACTTGTGACAACAGTTATGTCTAGATATAGTAAATACATTCGGGCATAATGGCCAGAGGTTCCACTATTCCAGGGCATATTCTTACTACTCATCTCCCTCCTCCCACGAGAAAAAAAGGAGATGGCCTGTTGGTAAACTGAGAGATATATTTAAAGCCAAATAATTCCAAGGTAACCCTGTCTACTCTGAGAACCTGCACCATTTCATTGATGGTTGGCGCAGAGGTTGATGTCATGGATTCTGAGCTGGAAGAAGATGATCTGATGGGCGATGATATGGCAATGGATGATGGCAATGCAGAGATTGTTCCCACTCCTATGCCAAAATTGAAATCAAACATAACAGGCAAAACTTCTCATCTCAGTAATGGTGGTCCTCACAACACCAAAAGGAGTTTCAGAAAAGAAACTGACGTTGAATGCAATAGTCGGTTTGTAGCTTGAAAGTAGGAATTCCAAAGGTCCAAATTAGTCTATTTAGGGTGAAAGAGTTTCACTATAAAGAAATGATATGTTGATGCTCTGAGAGATATATTTCAAGCCAAAAAATGATTCACTTGTAGGACTGTTGTCCTGTTCTCTGGATATACAATTAGCATCTTCAAGAATTAGGTCCAGAACTCACTGTTGCAAGGCATATTTCTACTATTCATCTCCTTCCACCCAGAATGGACTAATTTGGGCCTCTGAAATTGCACGTGCAACTTGTGTCCCTGAAGTTTTTTCGACTGTGCAGAGGCAGTTTCTAGTTGCATCCTGACTTTCAATTAAGGGCTATTCCATTTGCAATGCAACATTTTTCGTCTTCTTTGTCACGGGAAGCTTCTGAAAACTATCAATTTTACCACAGGGTGATTCATCGAGGAGAAAACTGCAAGGATCCTGCATACTGCAGATCCTGTGCCTGTGTTTGTGGTAGATACGTTCAATGTTTTGGCCCGAATAATTGGGTCCAATTTCTAGGGATAGATGTACAATACTCGGTGTTTTTCTTCTTTTTTTAAATGGATTTTCTATTAAAACAATTTGCCTTTTAGTCTTCGTTGCTACATCTTTTCTGGATTTAATGCTTGTTCTCATTGGCATGGTTTGGTGGTCTTGTAGTTCTTCGATATTGTGTTTAGTTAGGTTATTTTTTCTAAGATCGAACATGTAACAATTATATGACAATGTGCTGTGTCAATCCACCAGGCTTTTATGAAAACAAAAAATGGATTACACACAGTTTAAACCAATGTTCAATTCTATTCGTAATGCAGATACAACATAGTAATACCAATGTACAATATTGCAGCAAAATCGTCATTCTTGTTTCCAGACATACAATTATTAATTTTCAATGTTAACTACGCATAATGCAACAAGTTTAGTACTTAGGTTAATATGTTATAGTCATGGAATAATGTATCAGAAACACACTTACACCCACACGCTCCAATAAAATCTAATCTTCAAAAAAGAATTTGTCGACAATTAGTAGAAAATGAAGTTTAATACTTAAGTTAATATGTTACAGTCATGGAAGAATGTATCAAGAACATACTTACACACACAGGTTGCAATAAAAGTTAATCTTCAACAAAGCATTTGCTGACAATTAGTAGAAAATGATGGTTTTGCAACAATGGGGCTTCTTTAAAACCAATTCACGCTAACAAAAACTGCCCTCCGCCTTTCTATTTTCCCACTCTTTTATCCCTTGTAGTTTCTCTTCCTGGTTACTTAATCATTTTTTTTTTCTGAAAATGCCTTACTGTGCGGCTTGGCGAATTCACGTGTTTCCACCAAATGCTTCCCTTTCTCTAAATTGGCCCTCTATTGTTATGTGTCCTACAAGTAGCACCCAAAGTTCTGTGATATACAAATTGACAGGCGGACTTGCGCGCTAGGTGGCTCAACATTGCACTTCTATTTTTTCATGACCTTCAAACACCATTCAGAGATCTGTGATAAAGAAATTGACACACAGGCTCCAGGGCTGGTGGGCTCAAGATTTTCATTGTTTACAGATGGAAAAGTGCTAAAACGAGCCATACCACATTTGCGTCAAAAAATCTATATTAAAGGGAAAAGTATTTCCTCTATAGTTATGTCTCCTACAAACAGCACCCAAAGTTTCGCACTATACAAATTGACAGCCAGACTTGCAAGCTAAAAAAATGACTTAGAGTTTTGTGATATACACATTGACAGACGAAGCATACAACCAAGAACCAAGTAAACTCATGGATCATACTCCTAGTCGCTGTTTAATGTGCCCTCCACCTTCGCACTTCTTTCCAAGTATATATCTTGGCAGGAAAATGGGATATCTATTACATATGTGAATATATTGGCCCTTCTTTTTTGTCTTCTATACTTAGCCAAATATATGTTTCTATTTTCCCTGAACTTTGTCTTTCTCGTCACTTATTCTTTTTTTTGAAAATGTCTTATTGTGCGCATGGGCAGACTTGTGGGTTCACACTTTCACTCCTGCTCTTATATCGCGGCGTCGACCGACCGCTTCCCCATTCCATACCCAGATACTTCTCCAACCGCAGATTCCCGATAAGCAGACTCTATATTGGACTTCTATTGTTCCATGACCTACGAATATTACCGTCACTTCTGTGATATACAAATTTACAACCGGACTTAGATCATACCCTCTTCTATATTACAGTCTACCTATCATGCCCTCTTCCATGGTATACATTGTGCACTAAAAACTTCCGAGAAATAAAATTTAATTGTCGGGTCCTCACATCTTCTGTGAAACTATTGTCACCCCATTTTGAAGCCCGTTTGTCTGCTTTCCATACTTCGCCATTTCTTCAAATTTTTTTTGCAGATCATCGGTTTGGTGGGTTCAAGAAATATTCAGTTCCTAATCATTGTTTCCTGTGCCCGCACCCTTTTGCAATTAGCAATTGCCAATTATATATAAGATATTATTTCTAGGCATGCAATTAGCAAGAGTTAATTTCAAACATCATGGAATCTCATTTGCGTGTCGTCGGGTTGGTTTTCCCTATTCCATACTTATCCACTTTCCCAAAATTCCACAAATATACAAACCGTCCGTTGAACTACCCCATCATGCTCTCTTTTGTTTTACACGTTTTGCAGACAAAAATTATGATACATAAAATTTGATCGTGGAACACTCGTCTCTCCTGATTATCCCCATAACCCTTTTTTGAATCCCTTCTGACCGCTTTTCATACCTTTCCATTCTTTCCTTTCTCTCCACTGTGTCTGTGACCTTCACACTTGTTTATAATAAAAGAAAAATAATTGTTTATATATATATATATATATATATATATATATATATATATATATATATATATATATATATATACACACACACACACACATACATATATTGTTTCTAAATATGCAATTACTGACATTTATTTCTGACAACTCATCATGCACGAACCATATAGCTTGTCATTGATGGGTGAAAGGCTCGAGGAGATCTCTTATTAATGTGCATTAAACCAATATTTATGGGGGGTTATATTATCCCTTCCAAGTGTTGATTTCAAAATCATGAAATATCATTCGCACGTTGCCGCCTTGGCATGTTCACAAAACCTCCAATCCTTAATTACTCTTCAATGTACCCACCACCTTCGCATTTCTAAAAATGCAATAAGTAAGATTTACTACTAACAGTTCATCATACACCACCGATACAGATTGTCAATAATCGGCGAAAGGCTCATGGAGCTTTCCCATTCATAAGAATTTAACCAAGATTTAGTGGAGATTTACATTATCAGCTCTAAGTTTTCATTTCAACCATCGTCTAGAGAAAAACAATGTTCTCATAAACCTATGGCATCATCTCGACAGCAGTTCTGTGGAGATACAGTCAACATCTTCGGGCATGAGGACCAGAACTTCCAGTGGTCCAGGGAATATTCTTATTATTCAACCTCTGCTACAGAGAACCAAGTAATTTGGACCTCTGGGATTGCTCGTGCAGGCTGTATCCCTAAGGTTTTTGACTGTAAGGACCTAGTCTCTTGGTGTGTCGATAAATGTATTTCAGAAAAAAGAATTATTCCACTATGGGATTGCTCTTTTGTTTCTTTGTCACCTCAGTTCTTCCACCAAATTTTAAGATTGTCGAAGCCAACATTGACATTTAAAGGAGAAGATTGCAAATAATTCCTAGCAAAGCATAATAACGGATTGGACCTCTTGCCCCATTTATTCGAAGAGTTGATTCTAGTTCCTGAAGATATCACAAGCTTGCAGGTTAGTTCATTTAGAAATCCATTCCACAAAATTTCCTGGTTGTTTACAAGAATAACGGGACAGGAGTCCACAACAACTGTTTCCCATATGGCTCTTTATATTTTCTATTTCACAGTAAATTAACAAGACATTTTTTATTGGGGCAAGTTAATTTCCCATGAAATCTGTTCCCAATTGTCAAGCTTCAAAACGGAAAAGAAATTGTATATGTTGTCCTAATTAGTTTTTGCAATAACGCATTGTTGTCAGTTTCCACAATTATCTCTGTCCAAGAATGTCAACTAGGAATTCAACCCAGTAACATTGTGGAAGCACAAGGCTTCCCACTGTTTTTATGAGGTTTTTAATGGCTTCCTATCTGTTTTCAAATTTTTATTGTTAGGAGAAGATGTTCCCCACATATCTGAACAGGCAACCAATTTTTTGGACAGGAAGGGGACACTCGAACATTTGGATAATTACATTGTGACAAGATTTTTTGGCTCCATGGAAAAACTTGCTCTCCTTCCATGTCACATTATAGATAACGACAATATAACTACTGGTTGCATCTATTGCAAAAGAAGAAAAAAAAATAGTTCATTCCTCTACCTTGGAAAGTAGGGGAGTTCATGTTGAAAAATATCAACAAAATTAACGAATTCGCAGCGCATTCTAGCATCTTCAACCTGAGATATGATGAAAGAATAAGAGGGTTCGACCCTGATAATAATTTTTGACAACATTTACAAACACTTGGCCTCGACGATTATTTTTTCAAAAAATACCTACCCAAAAATAGAGACACTGGCAGCAACGCTCCTGCTTCTGATGTCGGTGACCTAGACACAGTGAAAAGATGCACAAAATTGTACACGCAACATCGGAAAGGACCCAGTGACAAGAGTGTTCAATCGGCAAATAGCACTAAAAAAAGTACAAAATCCTAGAACATCACTCCAACGAACCACCACAACAACAAACCAACTCAGAGTTCTTCAAATGGAGGAGGAGATAACGACCCTCCTCACTCAAAAATTGATAGTTCTCACAAGCTTCTAGTATACAAGAAGAGGAAAAAAAATGTGGGGCAGGCGGAAGAGATGGAAATTCAGAGTGAGAACATGGAACTTGACACTGATCTGGATAACATGCTCTGCTACCTTGATCATCCCAGAGACACCATCCAGCATAGCCATCCAATGGACATATCCGATACCGAAAATTTTGATGAAGATGAATCCTTCATGTTCCAGAGCGTTGTTTTTGACAACCAGTCCAAAAAATTGATAATTGAGAAAAAGGATGTAAAAAATAAGAAAGGAAAATGTCGTTTAGAGCTTGACCTTAACAACATGTGGTCGTCCCAAATCTGTCAACTTTACAACACGATAGGAAATGCACTTCATGATTCCATTAGAGGCATCGAGGCCAAGAATAACAAACTAAAGGACTGAGTCAAGGAATTGGAAGAGGCTTTGAATCCTATGCCATTGCTTGTCAATCATTTGGCAATAGCCATGCCTGCCAACCCTATAGCCAATTTAAAAGCATCCTCCAGCCTCCTTGTATCCTGTAGAGGATATGTGGATAATAATATCAAGAAAAGAATGGAACTCATTACTGAGGCATGGAAAACATCACAAACCATCACTTCCCTTGGAACCAGGGCACAGAGTTTGCTCGAACATTTGCAGGCGGAGTTAAAGGATGAAGAAAATTTATATTTAAAGATAGTCCTTCCTTTTGGAACCATTGTCAACAATATGACAGAAACAAAAAGAAGACAACAATATCTTCCATCCAAAAACCGGATCGGTCAATTAAATGCATTCTAGAAAGAAAGAGTGAAGAACCTACAACTCATTATTCAGTCACGTGAACAAGCCATATCAAAGAAAGATAAATTATTCACAAGGTTGTCAAGAATAAACTTGGCCGGAAAGACCAATGACTTCCAAGAACCCGACTTAATCGCAAACTCCTTGCCATTAACTAGGAAAGAATTCAATAAACAGGTTGATATGTTTAAGGCCTTGTCTCTAGAAAAGTTATACAACATCCTTGAATATGATCAATCTCACGTTGACGACTGTCTAGTCGACTATTCAGTACAGAATAAAGAAATTCATCAGGATCTGTGTAATCTTTCTATCGACTTCCAGGAATTAGAAAATGATATTTTCAACATAAAAATCTGGAATGAGATTAAATTTTCCCCAATGAGAAGATACATTGAAGAATGGCTCAAAAGGGAATTGAAGCAGGCCGCCAATGAAAGGCAACAGGTAGTTGTCAGGATTCCAGCGGTTGTCAACGACATCAATGAAATGGCAGCCGCAAGCAAATATCCAAAGGGATCATATGTGCCATCACTCTAAGTCTACTGATCACATACTGCTTTGTTTATCAACCGAGTTATTCCACTTTTTTCAATAGAAATGTCTAAGCAAACACTTATACATTTCAATTTATTTTTTTTGCAGGTATTGCACTCTATCTTCTTTCTATAGTCTTGTTTCTTGTACATATTTCTCTAATGGTCCACGAGAGCCCCAATCCCAGTCTACATCACAAATGCATTGAAATTTCCATTAATATGTAACAGACTTTTATTTTTTTATATATTTTAAAATTTCCAGTACTATGTAACAAACTTTTATTTTTTGACATGTTTCAAATAAAATTGTTTTCTTATCTCCTTTTAAATTTATGTCTTCATACATTTTTATCTTTCACCAGTCTATATGACAAATGAATTTAAATTTCCAAGTTTTTTCTTCCACTATGAACAAATTTGTATTTTGTTATATACTTTCAAAAAATAAATGGTGCTCTACATGCCAAGTGTCATTTGTTGCATGGATAAATTTCCAATTTTTTTCTTCCACTATGAAAAAATTGTATTTTCTTATATACTTTCAAAAAGTAAAAGGTTCTCTACATGCCAAGCATTATTTACTACATGGATACCACTTGTGCTTCATGTTGCTTGCCACATCTTCGCTATAGTTTCCTATCTCTCTGTGGGGTCGCACCTTAGCCCTAATGAAATTTTATGCCCCATGTTCCATGATATACATGTTGAACACAACATTTCCGTGATATGCATTTTTCACCAAACACTTCTGCTATTTACTTCCACAATTTACCTTGCTCCGCGGGGTCACACCTTAGTGCTAACAAAATTTTATGCCCCATGTTCCATGATATACATGTTGCACACAACATTTCCCTTGCACATGTTCCATGATATACATGTTGCACAAAACCTTTTGCACCAAACACTTCCGTCAAATACAATTCCACCCCATTTTCCACAATTTACTTTGTAACCTCATTGGCAGGGACTATGCTACCACGCAGCCTTGTTAACAAAATAAGAGAAGAAAAAAACAATTCATTCTAAACTTGAATTCAACCACTTTCTAAGGATCCGTTCTTATAAACGTTTACATCTATCTTTTGCAGTAGAGATAAATACTTTCTTGATGATCTTCAACAATTCTGAAGCTTTGTTAGTTATAATATAACTTCTTGGTCGTTCCATCTACCAGAACGCACATCTAAAACTTAACAGAAATTTTTTCGATAAAAGGGAGCCTTGGAGTTTGTGGATACAAGGAAGAAGTTTTTGAAAAGGAACTAAAGGACACGAAATTTTCACTAGCAATCAAGTAAGTAGAGTTACCGAAATTTAGAACTAATCAAGTCTAGAAGGAAATGGCATTTGTGATTGAAACACACAAACCATTTTAATAATCAGAAGGTATATTGCCTCGCAAGGAAGAGCTTCCATTCTTTATCAAGTCTTGGAACCCAACTCTCATCAACTAAACTATTTTAGAAAAAATTTGACGGCTCTCTCCCTTCCTCTCCATTTCTTTTATAGAAAAATTCTTAATGACACATGTCCTCATGCACAAATAATTAATTTTTAATATTTTAATTAAAGGAGTATTCACCCACACCACTTGTCACACTCTCCCCAAGTTGCACAAGTAATTTACCTTTTTATTTTATTAATTAAACAATTTCCCTCGCATTCCTCAATGTGTTCCTATTTTTTTTCTTAGTTGTCCCTTAGTTCCCCAATCCCTCATTTATTTTGTGTCCCCTAACTAGATTTTAGCTTGAGTTGTATTAGGATTCTTCTCTTAGTTAGGATTAGTGGTTGAATGAATCAAGATGCTATACTATGTGGACCACATATTCTCTCATTTTTTAATTTCTTCTTATTTTAAAAACCTTTTTATCATTTTCATGCACACATGTGCATCTACCCAAACTTTAATTCTTATTCCCTCTTTTCCTAGAGTTTATTATATCTCCATTCCCTTAACTTATTTAATATTTTATTTAATCACTTATTTAGACTTCAACTCTTTGTTATTTTCTTGTTTAAAATTTAATAATCATTTACATGTTCTTTTCTAACAAGTCTAAGAATTTATTTTATTTTCTAGACCTTCTATATTTTTATTGACTCGCAATTTATTTGTGTAACGTGCCCTTCAAGACAAACTTTCGTGCTTCAAGGGTGTCACTCACCTTTGACTAGTTTGAAATTGTGTCCAACACTTTGAGTCAACACTCCACTTGGTCGACCTTGTGAGAGACTAAGGTTTTTCTAAGGAATAAGGATTCTACCTTATTTTGTGCCCCTTAGAATTCTTCATGAATGACTGTCGTATTCTTCACTCATGGCATCGTGGACCTCTCGAACTAGGTAATCATTAACCTACAGTTCAGGTCACGGAGGGACTGCTAGTAGGTTGTGACAGGGACGTTATCACACCTCTCCCTCATATGTCTCATTTATGTGTATGGCCCCTCTACTCCACATGTGAGTCGGATTAGCAAGCATCACCATGCCTACATCCATTGACAATGACAATGTCAATTATCCATATACATAAATCCATACTAAAATCGATCATATAACACATGTGTGTAAATATAATACTCAAACCAAATACAAATCCACTCCAAGACTCAATCTAGAGTCCAAGAAAGTTTGTTGATGCCATCGGCATCCTCAACCTTTCATGTATCTTGCACACTCAGGAGAACTCATCAATAATACCTATCAATATACATACATCTAGAAATTAACATATAATCACAATGACATATTATAACTCATAATCAAAGAATAATCATAATGTATCATAACTGGATCACTTGCTCGCAAGTGTCCTCAAAGAATAAGTCAGTATAAAAATGTGCTCAGTGGAACTGGATGTTACAATATTCTTTAAAGAGAAAGGAAATGTTATATACATAAGCCTAAGTTAATAAATAAAATAATAAAATAACTAACAAATAATAATAAAATAGGAATATAATAAAAATTTATATATATATATATATATAAGAATAATAAAAGAATAACGAAAGGTCAACTTTATGAAAAGACATGACGTTAGAGAAACGACACTTGGTAGGTTATTTATACAGGCTTGTCATTGTAACACATCATCATCTTATCATTTACTCATCATTTTTATATATCAAATATTTTTACTCTCTAAAACAGTGAGTAAATTAAATTAATGTTAATAAAAATTTAATTTGCTAAATGTCTAAGATAGTTAAAATATTTGATATATAAAAATGATGTGTAAATGATAAGATGATGATTCATTACAATGACAAGCCCATATAAAGAACCTCGTGGGTGCCCTTTCTCTAACATCATGTCTTTTCATAAACTCGAGCTTTCGTTATTGTTTTATTATTCTTATTTATTTATTTTTTTATTATATTCTTATTCTTATTTATTATTTATTCTATTTTGTTATTTATTAACATAGGATTATGTATATAACAGTACTAGGTTGGACACCCACTCAGTTAAGGGAACTAGTAGATGAAACCATCTTTGAGCACCTTCTCCACCTCTGCCTTGTTCGCAACATCTTTCCTCGGATTGATAGGTTGTAACTTTTCTCAAATAGGATTAACATTCTCATAAGTTTTAATTTCGTGTTTGAAAATACTTGTATTGATGCCAGGAATCTCTTCATAAGTCTAAGAAAATACATTGCGGAACTCCTTGCAAAGGGAAGTATAGGTCTGAACCTTGTTAGAAGAACAATTTTCCCTAATAAAGACATTTTCCATGGCATTGGTATTTCTAGGAATGTTGAGTGGTATGGATTTAGATATATTAGCCATATTCCCATTGGACTATATGATTTGAGTTGCTAAGGGGTTCCCACACCAATTATAATGTCTATCCATGGTGATATTGATATCGACATGCTCTATTTTGTCCAAATCAGGAAGGAAGTATGAACGATGGTGAAAATATTCACATTGCTTCTTTGATTCTATCATGGCCTCAAGAATGGCTTCATCAGAAGGAAAAGACAAATCAAAAGGGTCCATAATACATTTGGAGGCCCAAATGAGAAAATTAATCTTATAAATCTCTTTTATTGAAGGAGTAGGATTGGTGTCTATGGAGGCCTCTTGAATGACCTAATTTTAAAATTTTATCCATATGCAATGGTACAAACATTCTTGCATGCCCATCCTCTCATATTGAGACATAAGGATCAAGTAGAACCCATGGGTCCTTGAAATAGGATATCTGAAAGTCAAAACTCCAGGTGGTATGTATCTAAGCGATTGATGAAGTCACACATGATGGAGTTGAGTCAATATAAGTTATGGGAACTGTGATGTTAAAATTTACCACAAGTGAATGAGACATCGCAACACTGATGCTCTCATAGGATCTCAAAGAACTATAAATAAAAGGAACATTAGGTCCTAATGATGCAGATAGATTTTGGGCTGACAAAAGGATAAATGGTCAACAATGATGATATTCCCCTGATGCAGAAAGAAAATGATTTGGAATACTAAGGATACCAAAGATATCATCACATAAGTCCCACTATGTCCTAAGAGGAGGTTGTAATTGAGTGGAGAATCGACCACTTACACCTCTATGTTTACATTTTCCCCCCTAATTCAATAAGGAATTCGGGGATAATCCCATGAGGTTCAAATGCATGCATGTCGAAAGATTTTAACATGGTGGAAGAAGGATCAATCTCAAGGGATACAACATCTCACCAACAAGAAAAGGACACGATGCAAATGGATGTGCCTTCATCTACAACTCTCCTAAATATGTTAGTATTGTAATAAAACACCTAGATTTAGAAAGCAGTGTAGTGAGGAATCATGGGCTTTGCATTGTCTAAGTCAAAATTTATCAACCAAAAGTTCATGGTATCCATAGATCCTAAATTTGAAAGCAATTATCTCCTTTTAATGGGAAATCTCTAGAGAACCTCTAAGGCGGACATATTGCATGACACTTGGGATAGATCTTTGATGATGGAATAATTCTTAGCTACCCTAGAATTTGGGTAACGCGTTGACCTTTTAAGCACACACTTTGGTATGAGTGGAATTGTTTCTCTCATGGGTTTCTCAACATGAAGAGGATTTTGAAGGTAAGGGGTATGATATTTCCCTTTAGTACCAGATCATAGGCTTCATAGTTATAATCCCTATTCTGAAAATCTACATTTCATTCACACATGTAAACACTTTTTGGGTTGTCCCCTTGTGGAGGAGCTCCCTAGTTTCCCCCTTACAAAGGTGCAAGTTATTTTTCAAAAACTACCATTTGTTGGGAATGAAGAGGAAAGCAATTATTCAGCATAGAAAGTTATTGGCAGGCATCGTGTTTTGACAATAGTCATTGGACTTCCTCAATCATGGGGAATTAATGGGTTATATGATCTTCCTTACAAAGCTTGCAAAGAAATTTTTCTCTCTTCTTATATTTTTTACACCCCCCAATAATATTATTGTTGTTTTTTATTGTTTTATTTCCTCTACCTCCCTTCTTATTCTTATTATTTTTCTTTCCTTTGGGTTGTTGTTTACCCTTTGTTTTATTTGTCTACACTATGTGGACATTGGAGGATTTAACTGGAGCAGAGGAATAGGTGGTGTTCTATGGGGATGCAAGCAAGTGCATAGACATTTGTCTCATTTGGTTTATTGTGGTTTTCTCGATGGAACCAACCATGCCATTGTCTTGTGGTCCCATATTGGGTTTTTCCAAATCAGTGTCTAACCTCATTGCGTTGGCTAATATCTCATACAAGACCTTATACTGGGAGTAAACCAATTCTAACTATTGGGCCTGAAAATGGCCTCTTCTTCAGTCATAAACCATGGAAGAGAGACATCCTTAGAAATATATAGAATCCAGGATTTCAAAAACCACTCCAATAAAAATTTATGAAGGATCCAACCTTTAATCATCCATCATTTTCTTTTCCGTTATGGAATATGGTAAGATATGTGAATGCCATCATTATATCATAAATAAAAAATCTTAGTTCCTGAGCCATACCAAATGGGTAATTGGAAGTGATTGAGGAATGTATAAGAAAGAATGCCAAAGGATATAAAATAAGATCATGTGATCTCGATATGCCAATTTTTCACTACTTTAGTTATGGTGTGACGAAAAATTCTTAGACTAATGGAGTCATCCATCAAGGAGTTTGAAGAGAACCAGAGGTGATATTTCATCACATGGTTTCTCAAATCCTCATCGGCCTTTCCTTTAAACTTCAAAATAACTTAGGTAAGTTTATTAGGGATTGGGGGCCAATTTGGATTGTGAAGCACTGGTTCATTATTAATATTCGTTGAATCAAATAGATTTAATGTCATAAGAAAAGGAATTCTTGCTCATTTCATCAAGTTATGACTTTTATTTTTTTCCCCATCATCTGGTTGGTACTCACAAAAGAATTTCCTAGGGCATAACCACCCCCAGGTGCATATGGATTGTTTAGTTGGTATCCAGGTTGTTGGTTTAGAGTGGAAGGCACCTAAACATAAGAAGGAACTTGCATTTGATTCAGAAAGTTATGAAAGGGATTTCTTCCCAAGGGATTCACGGTAGATAGGAAGGCTTCGCTTTCCTAGTTTTTAGGACCTTGGAAGAAATTTCTCCCCATTGGCATCCCCATAGAAGGAAATAATCCTCCCATTCAGTTACCTAAACCTTAAGGATTGAGGTTTCCATTGGGTGACTCAAAATATAGAGAGTTAGTGTTTTCTAGTGTCAACATTGATGCAAGGATATGCCCCCCTCCACACAGAAAGGAATAAAAAGGTGTGGATGAACTCTTTGCGGACATGCTAATACTAGAGAAGATCTGGGGAAAACTAGTCACGACATGCAACATCTTGATATATGAAATTACAAAGGAAACAAAATCTCCACCATATGCGGTATAGGGTTGTGGCCCCACCCCACTGTTAGGAATAGATGAGAAAGGAACAATACCTCCACTCGATATTTGTGAGATGGGAGGGACTGTTCTTGTTGTAGATAATATGGGAGGAGTATCTCCTATGCTAGTGATTGCCAATGTGAGGGTGTGAATGCCCCTAGACCTAGATGAGTTGAAAACATGAACTTGAGTGTGAAAACGGGAATAGTTGAGAGGTGGGTTGAAATTAACAAGAGTTAGATCAGTAATATCCTCAATATCGATGGGATGGAGATCATCTTGAGGTAAAGTAACACCTTTGGGAATCTGAACACAACTATCTAAATCCCTTACAAATTTGTGATCCTTGAGATCTTCATCGATGAGACCTTCCCTCATGGTATTGTTCATGTCTTGATGAATCTCATGCACTTGATCTAAAAAACTAACATTATCAATCCCATTCCTTCTAGGAGGCAGGCTCTATGATTTCAGAAAAAATACCATAAGTCCTTCTTGACTAGCATAGTGGTTGGTCAACCACTTTGAATCAACTATCCAAAAGTGATGAGATAGAAACAACCTAAGGCCAAATACACATAAAGTAGCATGCAACCAAAAATATCCTAAAAGGAATCAACAAACAAACCGCTCTTCTAGGGATCAACCCAGGTTGGTTAGGTCATGAGGCCAAGGCAGTGAAGAGATGATCAAAGGACCTTCTGAAGATTGATATGTGTTGATTAAATCTTGAGATCAATCAATGAAGTAGCGAGAGCTAATTGTGGTAACCTACTCGCAACAGTCACCTAAGGTGTAAGTACCATCAAGAATATGGGCACCCTCCGAAGGAGATGAAACAATGATTAGGTGTTTGCCTGAAGTACCATGAGAAATTCCCACTCATAGTCACCCATGTGAAATCCTAGGAAAATCCACCAAGGTTACCAATTCACAATTGACGACCAGGAAAATCAATCATGATTTGAGATCACATGTATGGGAAGCAAATAAAATCTCTAAGATTCCAAAAGAGATATCATCTAGAGGACATTGGCACTTTAGAAACCCCCATACATGTAATAATCCATAGACACTAAATTAAGTGAAGTATGGGATATCACCTCCACTTATAGTAATGTGACCTCGTGCTTAACACTTGTATTAGAGGTGCTTTCCCAGGAAGCACTCCTTGCTACTACTGCATTTTTCACACTCTTTAATCAACTATAGCTTTATTTCACAACCTTGGAGGATTTATTATCCAACCTATTCCATGGCCCTAAATCCTAGACTATTGTTTTTTCTTCTAGAAAGAAAAGCATCTAGTTATTTTTAGATTAATTATTTGTTTTAATTGTTGGTCAATTACTCAAAGCTTATGAATGTGCCACTTGTGATGTTTCAAATACTCCAAGAATAAATAAATAATAAGAAAATTGGCATCCAAATTGCTCTAATTATTCAATGAAAGAAGTTATAACATGAACAACTTTTAAATTTAAATCCAATGTAATATACAAAACTGCTAATGCAATTTTTTTGTTTCTTACAAAAACTAGAAGCTTTCAAACAATATTCAATAAACAAAGAAAATGAGAAATGCAGCTAGATAACCTAACATCAAAAACAAAAAAGACACCTAAATTATTTTTCATTTATAAATTCTAAATGTAAATACACATGCATGAATCAGATTGTTACTGACTGTAGACAAACACTTAGGTAACCAAATCAACAAAAAAACTAAGAAAAATGAAGAAAAACGAGGATGAAGGAAAGTAAAAACACTTCCCAGGAATCACTCTCTCCTTATGTGAGGGAAAGGTGCAAATAATAACACTCTACTCAAATGGAAGAACTGATTACTCACTCTATTTCCAAGGGAAACTAATGAGTGCTTTCAGTTAAGGGAAAAAAATTCAAAAAAACTCATGAATTTTGACCTAACAGGACTGTAAATAGGAAATCAAACAGGAAATAGACTAGAGAAATAAAAAATAAATCCTATAAATATAAATTCACACCCTACAGAGAATAACTCTAGGACTTATTCCCCAGTGGAGTCACCAATTTTGTTACGAATAAAAATACCCTATCCTATGACTAGGGTGGAATCAAAATAGATCATAATAGAAGAAAACACTCTATCTTTTCCTAGATTGTCCTACAATAATTTAAAAAATAAGTACCAAGGTAATTAGAGGATATACTTATCTTACTAATGGTTGGAGATGAGATGTGTGAATTGTCCTTGTTCCAATCCTCTTGCTCCTTCCTCGAGCTTCACAAACTACATACACAGAACAAGAAACCTTCCTCAAACCAAAATGGAAAAGATAACTGAATTATGAAATAACCAAGTAACTAACTATAGTAAGGTGCATTAGTAACCAAAACTAGAAATTGAACATTGAACAAAAAAATGCAAGTACAAAGTATCTCCATTTTTATTAAGAATAATAATATTACAATATCGTATACCTAACTTCCACTACCAACACTTCCCATAACCACTATCTGGACTCCTCCTACCCTAGGCCATTCAATATTTATTGACCTTTGATATTTCTCTCCATGCAAAGAAGAGGAAGAAAAGGGTATCGCAGGCCTCTGTCTTAGGAAATGGGATATGGAATAAACTTAGAATGGGAATACTCAGGGAGATGCTATTCATAAAAATCATAGGCACAAAATGTTCTAACCAATATGGACCGGATGATAACTCTGGCATCACAGGAATTTGTATGTAAATTATCCTTCGTTGAGGTATTCGTTATACCATATCAAGACGGTTAAAACCATTTCTCATGTGAATTAGGAAGTTATGGAACCGATGTTCTCATAAACTCTGCTTAAGAGAACATAATTTTCATGATTTTATATTTTTTTATTTAATTTGAAAGGCATTGTTGGTGCTATTATGTGCACGGGTTGTAAGACCAAAAGTTTGGGTTATATAATACCAAAAAAACCCACCATACATCATCCCTTTCAGCATCCCATGGTTGTGCAAATTAAGTCTCACCCGAGGTATCTATGGGGACTGCAACAACCAAGCTTCTACAGTGGTAGGGGAATGGGAGGAAAACATTTGGTTCATTTTTCCTTAGTGTGTTATGCACATAATTTTGTTTTGTGCCATGATTCAAATTCTTATACTTATCATATTCTAGTTTATTGTATATATTTGTTCTTGTCACAATCATGAATTAGTGTACCATTCTTGATTATCATATGATGCACTCAAATAGTATTCATAATCAAACACAGAACCATAGAAAACAAAGGATTATGTAACATATCTCTATCATTTCTTTATTCATCCTTCTCAACCCTTGGTTGTTACATTCAATAGATCAGGACATAAACTAATCTATCATAATCAAACTTATTTATATTTACAACCCAAAATAACAATAACAATTACGACGAACCAACCAACCTCTAATATCCCAACCTGTTACATATTTATATTAAAATCTAGGGAAAAAAAACTTAATATAGTCATCCCAAAAATATCTCATTACTATGCATGGGAAGCTCAGTTCACTGGTTTTTCAACGTCTTTCTTCTGATTTTCATCCTTCATGTCGCTTTTTTTTTGTTCTTCTATTTCTATCATGTCGAATTGTCATTCTCCTATTATGTTTTATTTCCTTGCTTTATTCTTGTAGATTTATTCTTCAATATTTATTCTTCAAGTTTCCCACTATATTCCTTTTGCGTACTTTCCTCCCTCTGTGTGCTTTCCTCCTTCTGTGCACTTTCCTTATACTTGGGATTTTTCTTCAAAACTTTGTCAAAACTTCAAAAACTGCTTTCAAGACTGCCTATCAAATAGGCCCCCAACACTCGCATGTGGCTCATCCCAAGCTGCTCGGGCTTTTTTCCTACTCTTCCATGTCGAGTGGAAGTTTTGAGAGGTTTCATTTTCCCTCTCTACCTATTTAATGATGTCGGCATATTTTGGTGTAATCTCCTCTAGTCCTTGAGCGGTCAAGTCTGTATGTTCACCCTCTATTTCCAGCACTACCTTATTGACCCAACCCTGCATTGTAGCCAACTCTTCAATTACTCTCACTTCCTCTTCTTGCAGTGGTCCAAGTCTCTATTGTGATATACTTTGTTGATCCCTCATTTTATCCACTTCTATTGTGCCTATCATTGAGCTAGAATGGTTGACATGTATGTTATCGGTGGTAGTGTAGTCGCCCTTTCTCCTACTTGTCATGTCGGTTCTTATGCCTCTTTTACATTGGCCTATACTTCCTTCATCTCTAGGTATTCTATCAACTTTGTCCACACCTACACATTCTCCTCACAAAGTTTCATGCATACACCCTCAATCTTCCTGATGTTGGAAATTGTTGTAGTTGTCGTTCTCGTTCTGCCTTTGTGCACCTCAGGTGGCAATCTTGGAATTCTCCTTGTTACGAGAAAAATATCTATATGGCTAGGGTAAAACACAACGGATGGAAATGACTACAGAAATCAACTCTCTTCGCAAATATGCTACGAAAAAAAAAATGCTAGCAAGACAGGATAAAAGGCCTACCTCGTCCAGATGTTCGATGAAGTCCATCATTGAGAACTTAACCCAAAGCAATATACCTGCAACTAGTCCTCAACAACCAAGAAAGGAAAGAATATGGTGATATTATATAATGTTATCATATTCAATAGCATAATCCATTAATAAACAAGACAAATACGCCCTTGGAATAATAATTCAATATATTTGCAAGATATCAATTGGACGGGAAAAGAGTATTTCTATTAATAAATGATCAATATAAATGAAAATGTTATAGACTTCTGTGTCGGCACGGTTTTGAATTGATAAACTAAGTTCCTTCCAGTTGGGCCTCCACCACTTCAATCCTCCACCAAAGGCAAGCTCATAAGAGAGAAACAATGAGGTTCTCAATCAATAAGGGAAGAGCTTGGGGGTTGAATATTGTGTTCAGACTTAAAGGACAAAGGGATGCAGACTCAATATGAAGTAAATAATTCCTCCAGAGTAACTTTGGTCTCAAAGATGAATTCTTTCTCCTCTTTCCATAGCTCGTAATTGGCCCATTTATAGCCTTCAAAATGGAACTGAAGGGTCGAATCGGAAAGCTTCCAGTATATGGAAGGCCAAGGATCATAGATCTCCTGTCATGACATGGAAACCAAACATTAATTTTCATTTTCTGGCACAAATCCCAATGTATGTGGGTTGTAGTGGAGTAGACTGCGTATACACATGTTGTATAGTGTGCAAGATGCGTACATGTGGAAAAATGTTTATTTTTAGCTCTGGATCTTACAAACATGGATGATAAGTCTACATGGGGAAATGGAAAAAGGCCTTCTGGGCAAGATTTCATGGGGTGAGGCAAATCCTGTTATAACATATTCCCCCTAATGTATGAGGTTAGAGGAGTATCTGTGATGGTCGAAATACATTATAAATAACCCAGAGGTGGAGTGGTAGGGGACCAGCTGGACGAACTCATTTCTCATTACATTCTTTACTAACTTTGCATACATGGTTGCCAATAGAATTACACTGCATATCCATGTGAAAATATACCAAACAAGTTTCTTTGGCCATGAATAGGCAAATACGAATGTGGTTACATGCCAAAAGTTGTCATAGTCACGAACAAGGCCCAATAGAACTAGTCTCAAAACTAATCTGAAGATATTTGTATACAATGGAGTACAATCTGATCTCCCATGATCACTAAAGTCATATAGGTATTGGTCCAATGAAAAGGAAGAAACAGCTCAGGAAAGCTGCGGCCACATAGTGATGTCTTCAAGTTGTCTACAAAATCTGCCAAAGGTGCAAGTCTACATCATGTGAATAATTGAGTTGAGGTCCAACACAATGAGACATTGTTTGATTTTTTATCATTGATGTATATCATTAACAAACGCGAGACAACCTACTGATAATAAAAGTAGGTATAAAGAAACCAGGTACATTCTTACAAGTGTGAATAAAGGAGTCGGTGTCGAACACCTGAAGAATCCATTGATCAGGAAACATTGATGTATTCCCAATTGTCGATGGCAAGAGAGCTTGCCACTAATTATTGCAAGCTTCAAGGTACTCATAAGTCTCTAGGTCCCGTATCCAGAATAAATGAGCTGAAGTTAATGGAAGGAGACCCGCTGAAAGGAGAGAATTAAGGAATCTCTCATCAGTCATCATGAGGTACAAAGTAGGAGCTTCATGATTTGGTGGAAATCAGACGAAGAACATGTTCACGAACCAATGACTCTCTGTGTCTTTCGCATGTGCCAAGTGCAAGTAGTACATGAAAAAGAACCTTTGAATAGTAGCCAATGATGAAAATTGCTGACAAAGGTGAGGACACCACCAACAAGGCTAATGGTATCCAAGACATTGCACAAATCCCAATGTGTGAATAGATTTCTTGTTGTTAAACACAAGGGAAACCACCCAGTTAACAACAAAAGATGAAGTGTCGATTGTTGGGTTCAAGGTTACCTACCAATGATGAAAGTAGGGCCAAGGTGCACGATAGGACTACAGTATCATATGATTCTGAGACGAACTGAAGGTATGGCCAACATGCAAATTCAAGAGCTTTGAGGAGTGGTTGACACAGATTGATAGACTTCCTTTGAACAAGAGCATGAGACGTATGGAGGACTCTGGCAGCATAGACCCAATGATGAAACCATAAGATGCAGGAGGCATCAATGAAACTCTCTATAGGGACTGGAAGAGTAACCAGTTGATAAAGAAGACTCTGTAATCAGCTTGGATTCCTAAGACCATGCTAATCCCAAAATTATGATGACGAATGGACTCAATAATTTTGTGCTTTGTTCAAAGGTGACACGACTGCTGCCAATACAAGATAATATTCCCTGCCCATCTGTATTGTTTTGTTTTTTCATAGAAAAATGAATGCTATGATAAAGAGGAGGAAACGAGTGTCGCAAGAAAGAAAAACTAGTTCCAGCAGTGGAACATACCTATGCTCAATGCAGGGAAAATGCATGCAAGAGATGGACACTCGGGGGAATGTTCCCCCCTAGGTATAGGGTATCAAATTACGAAGGATATAAACAAGGCTCTGCTTGGTTGAGGATGCAAAAACTACTGATCCAAACAATTTATAATGCAAAGCGAGAACCGGCTATAGGCTCAATACTGCAAGAAAGGGCATGAGATCCAATGACAACTTAATTCCAAAAAATGTCCTTTTTTATGAGTTTTAGTCTACTTGGTGTGAAAAAGGGATAAACTTGTGCCAAATAGATGCCTTTTCAAATCCAATTTACAAGTGTGAAAGAGACAAGTTCACTTGGAAATATTTTCACTTTTTGATAACGAGTCAGAAAAGAGCTTAACTAAGACTCACAACCTTTCGAGTCCAATTTAACGAGTGTGAAAGGGACAAATCACTCGGAAATATTTTCTCTTTTTAAACGAGTCAGAAAAAATCTTAACTTAGACTCATTTGGGAGAGTCTATGTGACAAGTCATGGGGGGGGGGAGGCTCACGTGCAGAGCTTCTGCAGAATGCCAGTATCTTACAAATATCCAACATAAGTTTGGGAAAACCCAAAGCTCTCCAAGTCGAGGAGGATAAAGAACTAGCTGAGAATATGGTCTCGGTGATATAATAGATAATGTCCCTTACTAGAAAGGACATAGACGGGGGCATTGAATACCATACAAAACTGTTCCAATCGAAGGTGATCTCCTCAAAACTCAGAGGGAGAGGAATCGGGGAGAGTAAAACTCTCTCTCGTTCAGAAGTTGCAAGATCATGAATGTTGATGACATGGTTGAAAGAGGCACCACTCTCCACAAGGAGAGTAGGATTGACCAGAGATTGCACTGGTACGACCACTTCTTCAATTCTAGGTTGAAGAGGATGTGTGATAACAGGGATAGGGGGCACACCACCCTGTGTGGGGGTGTGATCAGGAGATGGTTGCAATGGCATTACCGCTATGTCAATCAAAGGAGAAACAAGGCATGGGGAAACCACAAACGTCTCAAAATCTGAAGGGCCCTTAGGTGATCCCCACACTTCTGGTATCCTAGCAGTAACTGGACATAAACGAGTAAGGTGATCTCCTTCACAAGTCCTGCAAAGGAATTTAGTCTTACGTCTGAGATGTCTAAGCTTCTCGATGCCCCCAACATTGTTTATAATGGTTGGTGACATGCTCTCAATATGATTGGCAGAGGTGAGAGAGTCATCTCCTACATGATGTATAGAGGTTGGAGATATGACATTGATATGACTCGTGGTGACTAGAGTGGTGCCCCCAACATGGCTAGCAGTGACTGGTTGTGGGTTATCAACATTACTCGTAGAGGTTATTGACTCATCTCCAACATTACTAGCAGAGGTTGGTGATGGAGCTCCAGTATTACTGGCAGTGACTGGACTAGCGGTGAGTTGTGGCATTTGATACCAAGGTCCCAAGAAATATTGGCTTTGAAACTTTGTAGGCCAAGAAGGGTCCTAGTTTACCCCCTATCCCTGTCCAGAAATTTAGTACCCTTCGTTTAATTGATTCATAGAGGTTTGAATGGGCATCATCACTCAAGTTTGCAATGAGAATGAAGTATGATAAGGACTATTCAAGTGAGGATATAAGTTGTCCCCTTGTGAAGGGGTTCCATGAAGAGGGTAGCCCGAACCATAAAATTGATTCTCCACGTATGAAACACCTGGGGATACATGAGGACCCATCATGGGAAAAGTGTTCAAAGGAACCGACATGGAAGACGAAGGATACAAAGAGGGGGTGTAGTAAGTAGAATAATTACCCATTTGAGTATGGTCTCCTGAAAGAGCATAGCTAGGAATGGATCCGTAAGAGGGGAGATTCCAACCTCCCACTGTGAAAGCTAGTTTAGGGACATGACTCACATTAAATGAAGACATGGGCATTCGGGCCATGGTGCCCCCAAATCCAATGCTAGGATTCATATAAGTGGAATATAGAGAGGATTTCAAGGGTGAAGACATATCAACATGAGAATGACTAGAGACACAAGGCATGGACTGAGTGCCATAGTTCTGCAACCATGCTATTGGTTGTTGTCATTGATGTCAACCCTAGTCATGGGTTTTGGACCGCAAGATTGATGAAGGTATTTGGACTTCATGCACATGCATATACAACACCCATGGATGGATAGTATACATCATGTTTTTTTCGATGGTATGTGGCACATCATATGGATCCTCATGGTTGAGGAGAAATGAATTTTTGAAGATGACAAAGTGACTTGAAGAAGGAAGTACATGTAGGCCCTGAAGATAATTAAAGAAAAGAATTACAAAATAAGAAAGTGTCAGGTCATCCCTAATTTTAAAAGGAAGTGACATGAATGGTATAAATACACATCATTATACATTCATTTGATACAAGTTGAGTTTCATAGGAAATCAGAAGTAAATAAGGTCGGATTTCAAGGAGGATGAAGTCTTTTGGTGATGTGTTCTAAGGTATGTTATTTTCAGGTCATCTTACCACTTTTGTTATACCTTTTTTTCTATAACGATTCAGATGATAAAATTGCTATGGTATTGAGAAGACATATCAAGGTACCTGTGGTAAAAATTTTGTCTCTTGATTCACTATAATTATGGACATACACTCTGTAGAAGATAGGGTTTGTGACCAGTCCTGAAGTTAGTCAATAAACATGTGTTATGGGTAAAACAGTCATAACTTATTCATCGAGAATCCAAATGATGTGGTAAAAATTTCATTAGAAATAGTACGGACTATAGTTTTTTGTATGCAAGTTTCAGAATCGGATGTTAAATATTGAGCATGGAGCATTATGTGCAAGTTCACTCTCCTGAATAGACCAGAATTGAATAAAGTCTACCATTCCTTTTATAACTTATTTTTGAGGAGGATTCAAGGAGTGAAACTTGGAGGAGTTTCAGAGAATACATTGAGTAATGTTATGTATAGGATCAGAGTACTCCAAGAATTGAAGAATTGCAGAAATTGAAGAAGTCTCAGGAAGCATTATCAGGTTCTATGTGATGATTGGTTGATGGTGATGATTTAATGTAAAGTTTTATTATCTCTCATATATTCTTGGGTGGAAGGAAGGAGCAAGGATGGAGAGTTTAAATCTCTCTTGATATTGGAGGATTGTATCTTCCTCTTGGAGGTTTATCCCTCCCTTTACATTTGGAAGTTGTAGCTACCCCTGGGAGTCATTACTTCCCTTGAACAATAACTATTGATTATTACTCATATATTGTGCATGATGTATTGTGGTGTATTGGTGTACCTCTTATACTATTGTTTATTTCTCATTGGATATAATTGAATGGTTTAAGTATAACTTGAAAAAAGGTTTTAAATTGTACTTGATACTAATTCACCCCCCTCTCAGTATCAACAATCGGTATCATAGCGAGTTACCTTCAGTACAGTTTAACCACTGGAAGGAAGATCCTATGCAGAAATGGAAGGCAACATTCCAAATGGGATTCCACCATTTGATGGAAGCTTTTGAATTTTGGAAAAATAGATTGGAAACTTACTTGAAAGCTCTTGGGGAAGATGTTTGGTTCTCAGTTGCTTCAGGATACAATGCTTTGAAGAAACCAAAGACTGCAACTCAGAAGGAAGAAAAAAGGAACAACTAATTGACAATAGATACCATCCTGGATGGATTAACAGATTCAGTGAAATCCAAGGTGGGATCATGTGCATCAGCAAAAGAGATTTGGGACAAGCTACAAGAACTTTATGCAAGGAAATAAGTAGTAGAAGAAGAAGAAGTTGAAGAAGATTACAACATCTCAGATTTCAAAGAAGAAAATAGATGTCAGTTCTTTTGATTTAATTGTGAAGGAGTAGCACATGTTGAATTTGAATGTCCTCATCCAAGGATTGAAAGAGATGACAATGAAGAAGAAGAAAATCATGAAGTAGAAATGATTCAACAAGAAGATGAGAATCTTAAAAAAATGAAGCATGTTGAGATTGAAAATAGCAAGCTCAAAGACACGCATAGAAAACTAAGAAGTGAATTGGGTAGTTATGAAAAGGTAGATGTAAGCTTAAAGAAACAATTATGTAACACCCCTCCTAGCTAAGGACATCTACTCAGTCAACCGGTGAAATTTTTTTTTGTTAAAGTTTGTGCGCGTGTGCAGAAGAAACAACCCCCTCGACTCTACGTCAAACTCGAACCAACAGGACGCAAGTAAGATGAACACAATCAAGACGACTCGACATATTATAGCGACAACAAGAAGCAAATTCCCCCAAACAGGAGGCGGGCAACTAATGGCGGTAGGCAGAGACAGACACTAGGGGTTAGGCACAGTATCGTCACAGAATGAAGGAATCCGACAGTAGAGTCGCAGTAGTGGAACTGTGCCTTTCAACAGCTCGAGACTACTGATACGGCTCAGAATGTGTCGCAAGAGTGGAACTGTGCCTTTAAACAGCCCGAGGCTCTTGATACGACACTAGATTCCTTCCGCCGGATTTACACACAGACACAATACTAAGCTACAAGAGGTATTTATATCCCACCCGACACGAGCATACTACGCAATACAATACCACCCAGTTCTACAATCAGGGATGCACGACCTCTACTAGAGACGCAAATCAGGAGGACTCCAATTGACCAACCACCATTGGGAACCCGAAGACATCAATCAAGACCAAGTGCTATAGTAGTTATCGTTAACCGACAAGACTTTATCTAGGTAAAAGCCTAAAATCTCAACCCCCAGTGGTTAGTTATAAGGTCAATTTGCGCTAGTTCAAGGAGGAGAATAATCACAACACATTGCATTTTCTTTGTTAAATTTTGCGAACCAACAACCACAACATTTAGATTTACTGTCACCACCGTTACTGATCACTGCATCCATTACATTATTCATGACCGTAAAATGATAGTGACAAGGTTCCCCAAGTGTCAATACCCTTTACCCCGCTGTCCATATATAAAAATGACATCAAAATTAGTAACCACCTCAGGTTTACAAATAATTGTATGGCATCCTAATTAAATGACAATATATAATATTAACAACATTTATAATGACTCCAAATTAGCAATAACCATATCTAAAGGGACTTCCTCACAATATTGAAATGCTAATAAAATAACAAAAATAAAATGACAGTAATAAGTTAACATCGTGTACACATATAACGATGACCCTACCAACTATGTTTTTTTTCTCAAGGCAATACTATTACCAGAAGTAACTTCATCCTTAACATGGCAAATTAAAACAAATGTTATTATAGCAATTTAACAAGTATTCCCTTCGCAAGTAACCAATATTGAAATTGCAGCTTAAACGATATTAATATTAATATTAAAACAAGTAT
>ML778360.1:568732-588426 GCA_009831015.1 Picea engelmannii
TGCCTCTGCATCCTCAAGGTCAAAAACCCTGCACACTCAACAAAACTGAGTCAATAGCACCCGTCTACATCAAATAGTAACACATCATGTCATCTGTCAATCACATCATAATCATATACAAAAGGTCTAACATCAAAAAGGGTACAGATCACTTGCGAGCAAGTGTCCTCAAATAATAAGTGGTCTCAGTGCGCCAGAGCGGGATGTTACAAATTAGAAGACTTTCAGAAACTAAGAGAAGAAACCATTTCCTTGAAAACTCTACTCGAAGAAGAAATAAGAATAGCAGAAGTAAAGAAAGTCCAAATGATAAAGGAAGAAGAAGATTGTGAGAAACTCGAACAAGAACTTGTCTCATTGAGGAAGATCTTAAGAAACTCTCAAGTGCCAAAAGAATTAACACATCTTGGATGCATGGGTGAAACTTCATACAAAGAAGATGCAAATACCAACAAGAAGGTTGAAGAAATAGCTACATAGATAGTTGATAAGAGGTGGACCAGGATACCAAAAAGAAGGAATGATTACAAAAGAGATGAATAACCAAGAAGACCTCCTACCTTCAGGAATCAAAGAAGCTTCAATCAGTATGAAGGAAACTACAGAAGAGTAGATCATGAACCCAGATGGACTACATCAAAAAGAAGGTCACTTACTCTCAGGTATCAAAATTTCTTTCTTGGTCATTGTTATACTTGCAAAAAATTTGGGCATAAGGCAATTAATTGCAGAAACAATGAAAGGAACAAATACACAAGAAAAATGAATGGTGTAAACAAAAGATATGGAAATAATTGTGGATTTGTCAACAGAAGTTATAATTCATTTTACCCATTGATGGACAAAAATATTGTATGCTACAAATGCAATTATCTTGGTCACAAAGCACAAGATTGCAGATATATGAATGAAGATGTCCCTATGCCAACCACAGTATGGACAAGGAAAGAGATTCCAAAAAATGAATATTGTTGAATAGCATTAACCGCTGAAGAATGTAAAGAAGAAGATGAATGGTACATAGACAGTGGATGTTCTTCACACATAACCAGAGATCAAGACAAATTCATCAACTTGAAGAGAAAGGGTGGCAATGTTGCATTTGGAGATGACTCATCTGCCAAAATACTTGGAGAAGGTGTAGTAGAGCTTGGAAGAAAAAATGTAAAAGCAAAGAATGTTCTATTGGTTGAAGGCTTGAATAATAATCTACTTAGTTTTAGTAAAATGTGTGATCAAGGATGCACTCTTACATTTGACTCCCGAAAATGTAAAATCAGAGAAAATAACTCAGGAAGATTGGTTGCAAGTACAAAAAGAAGACCGAACAACATATACATCCTATACATGAAGAAAAGAAAGAAGACAGAAGCCACAAAAAAGGATTCTAAGGAAGAAAAAGTCCCAAAGACCAAAAATGAGGATGAAGTATTATTGAGTGCCACATGTTCAAGGGGAGCAACCCCAAAGAAGAGAGTTACATATTTCCATTAAACTCAGGGGGAGCAGCGCTAACCTTTGCCATTGATGTCAAATGGGGAGAGAAATTGGGATAATTATGATAGGGGGAGCATGAATGTTGACATCAATGACAAAGGGGGAGATTGTTGGAAGATTGGTTGTTGTCATTGATGTCAACCCTAGTCATGGGTTTTGGACTGCAAGATTGATGAAGGTATTTGGACACGAAGGAAAATGCGCATGCATATACAACACCCATGGATGGATATTATACATCATGTTGTTTCTGGTGGTATGTGGCACGTCACGTGGATCCTCATGGTTCAGGAGAAATGAATTTTTAAGATGACAAAGAGAATTGAAGAAGGAAGTACATGTAGGCCCTGAAGATAATTAAAGAAAAGAATTACAAAATAAGTAAGTGTCAGGTCAGCCCTAATTTTAAAAGGAAGTGGCATAAATGGTATTAATACACATCATTATACATTCATTTGATAAAATTTGAATTTCAGAGGAAATCAAAAGTAAAGAAGGTCGGATTTCAAGGGAGGATGAAGTCTTTTGGTGATGTGTTCTAAGGTATGTTATTTTCAGGTCATCTTACCATTTTTTCTATAACTTTTTTTCTAGAACAATTCAGATGGTGAAATTGCTATGGAATTGATAAGACATGTCAAGGTAATGCTGGTAAAAATTTCAGCTCTTGATTCGCTATAATTATGGAGATACACTCTGTGGAAGATAGGGTTTGTGACCAGTCCTGAAGCTAGTCAATAAACATGTGTTCCGGGTAAAACAGTAATAACTTCTTCATAGAGAATCCAAATGACGTGGGACAAATTTAATTGGAAAGAGTACATAATTTTATTTATTTTGTGCAAGTTTCAGAATCAGACGTTAAATATTGAGCGTGGGGCATTCTGTGCAAGTTCACTCTCTTGAATAGACCATAATTGAATAAAGTCTACCATTCCTTCTATAACTTCTTTTTGAGGAGGATTCAAGGAGTGAAAACTGGAGGAGTTTCAGAGAACACATTGAGTAATGTTATCTATAGTATCAGAGTACTCCAAGAATTGAATAATTACACAAATTGAAGAAGTCTCACAAAGCATTATCAGGTTCTATGTGATGATTGGTTGATGGTGATGATTTAATGTAAATTTTTATTATCTCTCTTATATTCTTGGGTGGAAGGAAGGGGAAAGGATGGAGAGTTAAACTCTCTCTTGATATTGGAGGATTTTATCTTCCTCTTGGAGGTTTATCCCTCCCTTTCCATTTGAAAGTTGTATCTACCTCTGGAAGTCATTACTTCCCTTGAACAATAACTATTGATTATTTCTCCTATATTGTGCATGATGTATTGTGGTGTATTGGTGTAACTCTTATACTATTGTTCATTGCTCATTGGATATAATTGAATGGTTTAAGTATAAGTTGAAAAAAGGTTTTAAATTGTACTTGATACTGATTCACCCCCCTCTCAGTATCAACACCACTCTTCCTCCTAGTCATTGATTATCAAATTCACATCTTTCGGTATCAACCTATAGTTGGTGAGTAACCATTTACTTGATGGATCCTTCTTAGCATGTATGTACATATGTTTCATTTTGGCTCTAAATTAGGAAATATCTATGTTGCTACTGCTTCTTCAGAAATGCACAGTAGTTGCACAACTTAATAGGTTATCCTCTCCCAGTAGGTAAAAAATATGATGTTATTTTTATTGTCTCTTTTTTTAATTGTTGAATGCCATAAATTGGTATATCTCACAGCCATAATGTTACTACTCGGATTGAGAATGCGCTGGTAATACTTGGTTTCTTTCCACCTGACCAATGTGATAAGAATAAGAAACCAAGAATAATGAAATTCAGTGCCCTTCTCATGGGCCTTCATGCAATCCTTTAAAAAAATGTTAACAAAAAGGTATCCCAATTCATCTGAACTCCTTCTATACACTTCTCTGCAGCCACAATGCCAGAAGTCGTTACTTCATATTTGCAACATTTCCACAACATTTTGTAGGCCAATACCTGCATTTAAAACCTCACATTCTTATCATTTATGTTTCTAACATTCAATCCCCTCTTTCCCCTAAATGTGTCAAATTTATCTTTCATTGTTTCAGAGAGGGCTCTCTCTCCCATCTTGAGGAACAAGAGCCTTGGGTCTTCCCCTGCTTTGGGAAATCCTGTAATTTGTGAAATCAATGTAGTATCAATTGATAATGGGGGATCAAGCTAGAGTGTTCTCCCATGAATGCATCTTAATAATGCATTTACACATGTGTTGATATCTGTACTCTGCCTGAAATGTGGAATGTCAAATAAGTTCAATATTCCTGCCTTTTGCAACCTTAAATCCCAATCCTATGGCTCAACCTAGATTGATCTCGTCCCTGGGACAGTCCTTATGGAAAAATACCGATCCTTGTCAAACTCAAGAAATTTATGTGTATCCATGATATCATGGTCCATAAAATTGATGTTGGAAATCTTCCCTAGCATGTCTTCGAACCTACTTACACCAGTCAAAACTAGCACTACTAGCACTAAGTACTTTTCATTGACTGGTAGATTTATCTGGGGTGCATTATTCACCCTTGGTGGTAATTAGTCTCTATGAAAATATGTTGGTTTCGTTGAAGGATAAACTCTAGCTACCTCCTCAACCTCTGGTGATACTTCTTTTTGTTTCGCTTATTTTCTCACCATTGTAGACGGTCCTCCAACTCTCAGTGGTGCCATTTGTTTTCTATGACTGGTTCTTGGACTTAGCTCTATGTATCTTGGCAGGTTTTTGTAGCTCGGTTCTGATCGCTCGACTCTATCCTCTAATTCACTCTAGTTCACTATGTTTCTCCCACTCACATGTAACAATGGTTTAGACTTAACAAACTCCTGCTATTTTTGTTCTTTCGAGAAAAATGTACATGTCTCATATTGCCTTAACTATCTTGTCCAATATGTTACCTTAGTTGATGAGTTTTTTAACTAAATGTTTATTTTATTACTAAATCGATCATTTGATGTATCCCACTTGTTTTCAATATGTCGTGATTTCCAATGGATTTTCCCATTTCAGATTTATATGACACTTTTATGACCTGTCACTCCCATTGTGTAACCATCATTTCCGTGATTTAATGATTTTAATGGTATTTCCATTTCTTAATTGTCTCGTCTTTGATTTTGGTGCAATTTTATGTTCATGTGTGATGATGATTATCTTTGCGCACCTTCTTAGTATTTGAACTCTCTTTTTTTTTTCATGGTACAACTACTATAATACATGTGTTCCGATGCAAACCAAATTACTACATAGCTTTTCATCCATCTATATATATTTTAAGTTGACTCCCATTCATCATTCCTTCCAAGGGATCTCCATTTAAGATTTTTAACCACACCACACCTGTCTCTTTTAGTTGTTGAATCACATAGGGTTCTAACTAGTGCATTTGAAATTTCCCTGGATGTTGTATATACTAGTTGTCATAGTGTAGTACCAAATATCCAACTTGAAACTTCTTTTGTTTAATGTTTCTATCATGCCAGGCCTTCTCTCTAGATTTATGGACCTGCTGGTGGAATCCTGCAATAAATCAATCCTCCTCAAGTTGTACTAATTGTGTCAACATCTCCTCTATTGCACCAGAATCTATAGCTATGTAATTGTTGCAATGTGCAAGCTAGGAAAAATAAACTCCATTGGAATTACTGCTTCTTTCCCATAGACTAACCTGAAAGGGATCTAACCTATCAACTTCTTGCTTGTAGTATTGTAAGCCCATAATACTGCAGGAACTCTTAAGCCCCAGTTGTCTCTCCCTACATTACAGATCTTTGTCAGGGAATTCTCCAATATCTTATTAAAAGATTCCATGGTTCCATTGGCATGAGGGTGATATGGGGTACTCTTTTGGTGATGAATCTAGAACTTCTCATTCAATGCTACAATTGTCTTTTTTAGAAAGTCTGTCCCTTGAACATTGAGTAATATGCACGGATATCCAAACCTTGTGACTATATTTTCGAACAGAAACCGCGTAGTATTTTTTGCCATATAGTTTGTAACTGGGGATGCTTCCACCCATCTTGTTAAATACTTAGTTGTGGTAATGATATACCTTTCCCCTGATCTTCTTTCTTGTGGGTTGATTGGCCCCACAAATTCTATGGCCAACTTCTCAAATTCTTGCATCGTAACTTGTGGATTCAAATGCATTTCATCCCTTCGAGATGGTTTTCCCACTCATTTGTATACATCACATGATTGGCAGTATTCCTTCGCATCCTTTTTAAGTGTCATCCACCAAAGTCATGTGCACAAAATATTATGTGCAGCTGATCGCCTTGCGTAATGTCCTCCAACAATTCCATTGTGCGCTTCTTCAAGTATTACCATCCTTTCATGCTCCAGCACATAGCATCTCAATATTCCATCTACGCCCATCTTGTATAAATTCCTTGCAATCAACTCATAATCTAATGATTTCACTACCAGTTATTTATTCTACGCTACAGTCATCTCGGAGGATCCATGCCTATGTTGATAAAGTGTACGATGTTCAAGAAATAATAATCCACCATCCTTACTGCAAATAACTATGCTTATGGGAAGTTGTCATCTAAATTTTCCATTCTTCTCCTAAAAATATGTGTGATAGATGATCTAGTCCTGCTTTCATCTTCCCTAGTTTCACTATGAATTCAAAGTTGCATTCCTAAAATAATAAAACCCATCTGCATATTATCCCCCCCAACACTGGCTTGTTTACTAAGTATTTTAATGTAGAATGATCTATATACATCTTAAAGTGAGACCCCAATAAATAATTCTTGAATTTCTATAGTGCGTAGATAATCACCAATCCTTTTGATTCTGTGGTTGTGTAGTTCTTCTCTGTTATAGACAGCTTCTTTCATGCAAAATAAATTGGTTGATGTATGTCTCCTTCCACTGGCTGAGATGGAACTTCTCCCAATGTTATGGATGATGCATCAAAGTGTACATGAAACGCCTTGTTCCAATACAAAAAAAATTAAAATCGACACAGTCACCAACTTTTGTTTCAGGGTGTTCAACCCCTTATGACAGTCTTCATTGCATTGAAACTTCACTTCCTTCTTTAGTAACTTATCCAATGGTGTTGTGATCTGTGCATATCCCTTGATGAATTTCCTATAATAACCTATATGACCCAATGTTTCCCTCAGTTGTCTGACTGATGTAGGCGGTTATAACTCCAAAATGACTACAATATTAGTGAGTTATACCAATAGTCCCTATTTCCACACTACATGTCTTAACAAAATTCCAAACGGTGCACAAAAAATGCACTTCTTCAAGTTCAGTGAAATATGACACTGATTGCAGTGATCCAACATAATTATAAGGACTTTTGTATGATCCTTCAGTAAACTAAACATTGTCTAATCATCCAAGTAGACTTCTAGAAACTTATGGATGAACTCCTTGAATGTTGCAACTACTACCCTAGAAGACACTGCAGGGGCATTCTTCAATCCAAAGGGAATAACCGTGTACTAATAACTTCCCCATTCCATTGCAAAAGTGGTCTTGTGTCAATCCTCTTGTGTGATTTGTATGTGATGGTACCCAGAGAATCTATCTGTAAAAGAGTAAATTTATTGGCCTCCCATGTTCTCCAGTACCTCATCTATGAATAGTGTTGGAAATGGGTCATGTAAGCATGCATAATTTAACTTCCTGAGATCTACACAAATATTGATTTCACCTATATTCTTTTAATTCACCACCATCGAAACGATCCACTCAGATTATTTGACCAGTTCAATGATTCTTACATCCAACATCCTATCTATTTCATATTTTACCTTCTCCTTATACCATGGATTGAGCTTGTAAGGCCTCTGGTGCACAGGCTTAGATCATGGTTTTAGTTGGATCTTCAACTCGCCTAAGTATCCTTGTATTCCCTTCATATTTGAAAAAATCATTGGAAATAAGTCCCAGTATTCTCGCAATAAGTCTACAATCTTGTCAATTATCTCTTCATTCCAATAGTCCCCTATCTGCGTGAACTTGGGATTCATTGTCATCCCAATGTTTACCTTTCATGTTTTTATCGGTTGGGTATATGAAGTGGATTTGAGCTCTGGTCCTTCTATGGCTCGTTCTCCTTATGTCTCATATAGATCTACATTCCTAGGATCCTCCTCATCATACTCTTCCTTGGCTACATTATAGCATTCCAGCAACTTACGGACAATCATCTTGTTTTTGTGCTCATTGCATACTAGTGTCACCTCCATCATCTCTTCTTCTGAGAATATCTTTGTTCAAATCTCCTGTAGTGTTGCATCTATGGATGGAGATTCATGTTCAAATGTCAATGTGATATTGAACCTCTCAATCAGTTCTTCCCATCTTGCTATCTCCCTGTGAAGTTCCAACTCTAAGTATCATTTCTTTGAAATTGTGTCTAGAGTGAGTATAAATATGTGTGTCCACTCTGCCTCTAGTACTGAACCCCACAAATCCCTGCGTTGTTCCACTTGACCTTCTAGGTCACTCTCCCTTGTATATTTTTGTTCAATGTTTTCTCTATCAATGCCAAACCTTATTTTCATTACTCTATTGCATTGGAGCCAGTCCTTCATTCCCTCTCTATGTGTATCCCACCATCTGGTTGGAGTCACTTTTAGTACCACATTCATTGCTAACATCCTTTGTTGTTTAGGTACCTGCAACTCAAATGCTTTTACAAACATACTTATATCAGATAATCCATCATACCTGGGCAGGTTACATTGCTCTATTCCAATCCAGTGCACATATCGAGTCATGTGCACACATCGTCTGGTTGACACTTCATGCATTCTCTATTTCCATTTCTATAGACCTACTTTAGAATATGACGCAAATGAACTGACACTTCACCAACTCAACGCACCATTTATTGTCGGGTTGACATAATCCTACATCCACACAGTCATGTTATATGAATTGTCAATGTCAATTTGTCTTGTTGGTTCTATGTATCTTTGTCCTTATGATGGTTCTAAGGGTTTCATAACCTTCAAATCACCTACTTCAAATATCATCTCCCTCCTCTTCAAGTTGATGATTGCTTAGTTATCAAAATCTCATTCCAGTCCCATCAGTGTTGGATATGGTTGACTTCCATCCACAATCTCAATAACTTCAAATTCTTCCACATTGTGCACCATGTCTATGTTCACAAGTACTCCTGTCAACCAACCAATAGGAACTATTTTTTTTTTATTTACTAATATGAGTTGAATAGGAGACCAGAGAAACTTGGGTTTACCCATCAATTCCCATGTCTTCTTAGGTAACACATTCGCATTAGAACTTGATTCCAAAATAATATTATCTACATCATACTCTCTAATCTGTGCATTGAATCAAAATTCTTCATTGGTTCACTTCTTATGTAGTACTTATTTTACCATCCTTTGTGTGGCTAGAGTTTCCCTTCCTCTTGTGTAGTGATCAATCATATTGTATAAAGTACACAACACGGCCTCATCTTTGATTATCTCTACACAATTTCTCAAGAATTATGTTACCGTACTAACCTTCCCCGTTGGATTTTTTTGCATTGTGTGATCTTCTTCACAATGTATCATGGATTTTGATGTTCCCCAATCTGTTTCGAGTGCTTCTTTCCTTGCCCTCTCATATGTCTCCTTTTCTTGGTGAGGATCAAAGGTTGGTATGGGACATGTTGAATTTCTTACCCATTGTTCCATCTTATTTCCTTCATTTGTCCTATCAGTCCCTTTTCTATCTCCTCAACGTGTAACCACAGCTACTCTCGGCCCTTCATTGCATCTTTCAGCTAATATCATCTACACATTCTAATTCAAATTCAGGTTCTTGTTTCCTCTAGCCTATCATTTTGCAACTAGTTGGGGAAACGCTTTTATTGAATGATCTAGTGCTCTGCAATATGTGCACACCATGCATGTATTCTAGCAGTCATGGTCCAAGTTTTGAGGTTGATTACAATTGTAATATATAATTGGTCCTCTTCCTCCTCTTCCAAAATTCCCTCTACCTTGGCCTCAACCAAAGTTTCCTCTATTCCCCTTATTGAAACCTCTTTGATTGTTGTACTATGGACTCCCCACTTATTCCACAACATTTTATTCCTGGATCCTATAAATATTGGATGTGCACTCCTGCATCAAGTCGAACATGCAACAATCCTTCTCCTCGTGCCCTAGAGATTTGCAAAAATTGCAAAACAAGTTCTTTGGCATACTCTGGTACTTTTGCAGTAGTGGACACTTTGTGGGGTTGTGTCCCCATTTATTACATATCTTGCATTATCCTCCTTTCGGAAATGGATTTGGTGCTCTCGTGGCCAAATATTGCACGAATGTTGGGAATTCATCCTTATGATGTCCTTTAGTCCTACATTTTGTACTACATACTTGCTCACGTTTCTACTTTCCCTTTGTCAGTTCTTCCAATTGAATTGTCAATGCATCCAACTGTGTCTGAACTTGTTTCATTCTGCCATTGTCTCTCACTAGAGATGACACTAGTTTCATCGCAATATATAGTGCCTCAAGTTGTGATGCAACCTTTTGCTGGATCAATGGCCTATGAATGTATGGTAGAATCCCTACAATAAACAATTCTTGTTTTTGTTGATCTGGGATCTGGAAATTTAATCTACCCATCACATCCTTAAATCTATGATTGAATTCCCATACCGACTATGTTTGTACTTGTTTCATCTCCTTCAATTATGTGATATACTACGACTTCGATTTTGGCTTCTTGAACTCCTTCAGCAGTGCTTACTTAATCTCTACTAATTTCCTAGCATGTCTTATAGGCATGGTTGTTTTTAACTTCATATACCATACTAATGCACGACCTTTGAATGTTGTCACTAATTGTGCAATATTCACAACTTCATCCTGTATGTTCTTTGCAGCCCAAATCATATCGCACATGAACAAGTGTTGTTCTAGGTCCTCTGACACAATTCCTTGGAAATCTAGAAGTGTAAGAGTATAATCCACCCCAACCATGTTGTTTGGTGTAGTTCCTCCTCTTGGTGATGTTGGTTGACTCTGATTCTAAATATTCACACTACTCCCACTATTTTGACTGCTACTACTCTGTCCTCCTTTTCTAACAACAGATTCTTTTGACAAATCTACAAACATTACTTCTTATTGTGGTGACACACATGGGGTCGCAAACTCAATGCGGGATTCTATCTGGGTAGTACTTTCTAGTTCTTCTACTATTGGAATGGATTGAAACTCCTCTTCTTATCCCCCTAGGTATGGTACCTCCATGATTCAAATTATCATGAAAGGTTATCTCCCCTCTGGCTCATTGCATGACTCTCTTCTCTCATCCTCAGTCTTTTTCCTCTTGTACCTCCTCCCTCTACGCAACTCTCCAAAATTGTATCATTCCTCTAACATATCTTTGTATTGCATCCTTAATCCTTCCATGCCTCTTTCATAGCTTATGTCCTTCTCTCGAATGATCCTCATGTCATTCCCCAAGTCCCCTATGTGTGTAGACCCCTTAGAAGTCGAATTGCATCACCATCACATGTTTTTCACACAATATCATATGTATTCATGTAATTAATGATTTCAAGAACCTCCCTCACAGACCTATTAAAAATTCCCTTTCTGAGACATTATATGATTGAATACAATCTACGACAAACTTTGTAACATAACCACCTAGTACGTTATCCAACAAAAATCAATTGCTCAAGTAGTTGGGTTACTTACAGAATTGTTGACGGCGAAATTGAACGCTCGCCAACTGGAGGAGTGGATCTGGTCCAGGGTTGTCTAAATAACCCAAGCCATTTGGGATGATCCACCCCAACGGGTTTAGCGACTCCGTTGGCCAATCTAAGTCCTAGAAAAACGAAAGAAAACTAACTAAAGGAACTAATCTAAATGAAAACAATAATTAAAGAAAACTAATAAACAAATCTAAAATAAATATATACAGTCTATTGTCTGTACTATACAGCAATAATTCTATGAAATTAAATGTTCAATTATCAACAAAATTAGATCCAACTACAAATGTACAATATTTATAGATTACAGATTTTAAATCGAAAACCTGAAAAAAACCATTTGTGAGCTGTCCTATGACAACAAAGCTATTATTTTTTAATTTTTTAATTTTATGAGAAAGAAATAAAATGAAAACTATCTAAGCTAAGCAATTGAATTAATAATCCTAACTATAAATTTGAACTATATATATCTATCTAAAGTACTTAAATAACACTAATAAACTAACCTGTAATAACGCTTTCCAATTTGTCCTGTGCAAAGTATTCGATTCAACTGTTCGATGGGAGGAAACCCGCACCAAATTTTCAACAGGCTTCTTGTAAACAGGAAGCAGCAGTGCTCTTTGAATATAAATGACAGAACAAACAAGATATAAAATGACAACAATCTTATAATATACAAACCATCACAATTAGATAAACCCGTATGCGAAGATTTGTACAAAATAATTCATTTAACGAAGAAGATAAACCTTTAATTCATTAAATTGAAGCAGTGTAATTGTTGTATTAAAACTGAGATACGTAAGAAATGGACAACACATAAACCAAATCACATCAACCTGCAACGAATTATGATAGCTAAAGTAGTCGATAATTGGTTGCAAACTGATATGAAGAAAACTTGAAATAAAAGTTTGATATATTGAAAGCTAAAGCTGTTACAAGACATCCACTTTCATCCCAGTTTGTATCCTCATAATTCCAAAGTCTTTCTTCTCCCAACAGTGATGATGGGTTCATTACCAAAAAATAAAAAGTATTTAAAGGCCACAGGGTAAAACATCCCTATGGGAATTATCAAAAACAGTTTACAAAAAATCTGGGAATAATCTCCCAAGTCTTTATTTCTGCCTATGACCAACAACTTAAAACAAAACTATATCACAACAAGTATCTTCTAAACTGCCACAACATGTCCAGTTTTCCATTGAAATTCATAGGTACCTGAAGGTGGACAAAAATACACAAGTTTAGATAATGTTTTATTTGTAAAATTAACAAAAATCCAAATTTTATGACTAGCTAACAGAATCAAACGATTCTGTAGCTGGTCATATTTGCAAAACAGAATCGTTTTAACTCAATCCAAATGATAAAAAATATATATATGACCTATTAAACCAAATCTTTAATTACTAACTCCAAACAAAGAAAATCATTCAAAACAAAACTTCTATGCTAATTGAGAGCAAACGAAATCGTGTTTGAATCTATTTCAATCGAAACAGAGCCTAAACGAATATCAAGCAAATCTCTGGTAAGAATTCAATATAGACATAATATGTCAATCCAACACTCAACATAATCATTTTTTTAAATCCAAACTAACAGAGCCATATCAAATCTATCTTTGATACTAATCCAACTCATACAAATAATTATGCTAATTCAAGGCATGCAGCATTGTTTGCAAATAAAACAGAAATGAATCGAACTAACTCGGGGCCGACACAATCGTTATACTAATGCAAAATTGTATCAATAAAAACATAGCTACACGATTTTAGCAAACAAATCTTTTGTACAGGTCGAATGCAATCATAATCCAAAACGAAATAGAATCGTTTCTTGAATCTATTCGAACAAAACTAAATGAAAGAAAACCCAATCGACTACCCTAATTCAAACGTACAGAATTGTTTCAAAAGAAAACCAAACATAATCGAAAACAAATCAATCATTTATACTAATCTGAGAACAATAAAATCGCATTAACCAAATCATAGCTGTGTCCGATTTTAGCAAACAAATCTTTTGTACATGATTCATAACGAAATCATTTTTGGTAATTTGAAAATAACAGAATCATTTTGAATCTATTAAAACGAACAGAACTAATTGAAAGCAAACCCAATCGGTTATATTAATTCAAACCAACTCATAAAACAAAATCGATGTTGAAATACATACTTGGGCAGTAGGAAAATTATTCGACCATGATAACTTTGAGTTGACAAAGGTCGTTGTTGCCTCAACATCTTAAAGAGAACAGAGCTTGTTGTCTTTCAACTTGCTGACAGACTCCTTGATAAATCTTTGAATTGATCAAGGGTTTCAATAGGAGGTTGAGGCACAAGGCTAGACGGGTGGAAGGGGTTCTGAGGCCCAAGTCTGGAGAAGTAATAAACATTCCAGCAAATGCACACAGACCCAAAACGCACCTTACAGCCACGAAGAGGATCTGAAAATTGACCTGTAAAAAACGAGCTAGATCTCTGTAATAACTCAGTTTCTGAGGAAACCGCCCTAATTGATGGTAAAGGGGATAATTTTGGTTCTGGGTTTTCAAGGGTTTGATCTGATTCAAAACCGTTTGCCCAGAATCGCTCACGCAAAAACGTGTCTCTAGGATGCAATTACGGGGTCAGCTAAGCAATCTTCTCTGGAAATAATGAAACCAAAACTGACTCTGAACACCATGGGGGTTAAATTCACCCTATAGGAGCCAGGAGAGAACACATAGTGGGTAGGGGTTTGGACAGGGTATACAGAGGATCGATGGCTCACTAGCTTCCCCGAAAACCAACAGAGGTAACCCGAGATATGAGGCAAGCAATAATGTCTAAGTGTGTGAGGGTGGTGGAAGGCAACAACCATGCAAAACAGTCATATCCAAATGTAAAATCGATGGCGCATATGGTGATTCAAATCACTATTGGTATATGTTAAAAACAATGCCAATAATCATTGAAAACTTATGATAAGTCAACCAGAATATTTGCACAACAATAATGTTTGCATGATTTAAAACCAAAACAATATTTCAAATATAGCACCAAGGATTCGATCATAAAATGTATGCTTTGTATGAAACTATTGCACTAAGGGTCTAATCACAATGTCAATGTGTTGTTATGAGACCATTGAATTCGATCAAAGAAACAGAACATCAAACCACCATTGAATCAAGGACTCGCTCATAATCATTAGAATACCATCACAATCTTATAAAAACAAAGTCATATTAAAAGCAACAAAAAAATACTAAATGAGTAAAGGTTTTGGTGTCTTGCCAACTGTGTGATCATAATTGAATTAGAAATGAATTGACCACATAAACAAGGGTAACCATAATAATCTAGCGATGATTTTAATGCCATCAACATTACTTGCGACTCGATGTTTTCACGCTTGCAGTCGTGAAAATGAAAACAAAAGGCAGGTATGCAAATGCGCAAGATAATAGTGTTGTTTTATTCAAAAGATTGCGATGAGAATCAAGGGTTCCAAAACACTTGTGTAGGTAGCTTATAAAGATAGGATAAAAATGTGAAATGGCTGCCAACAAGAATTCAGTTGTATTACTAATTCAGGAGTCATGTTTCCTAGAATTGTGGTGCCGAACCTTCCAATTTTCTCCACCAATATTTCTAGCCACTCTATCAGAATAACCAAAAATTCACCAAAGAAAATTTCATGCAAATTTGTGAACACATACTTTTGCAGCCATTACTTGTCACTCATCTCAGGGTTCATTTTCTCTTATCATATCATATGAATTCTCATTCCTTCCTTTCCAACCATTTTGATATCTCATTCTTAGTCTGCCTCCAAAACATCCCCTTAATCGTAAAGTCTCAGTCCCGGTAATGAAACCATTTGTTGGAGCTATTCTATGTGTAGGTTGCAAGACCCAAGGTTCGGGTTATCTAAGACCAACAAAACTCACCAGGTATTGTCCCTTTCGGCATCACCTGTTTGCACAAATGAAGTCTCACTTGAGGTATCTATGGGGGCTTCGAGAATCAGGCTTCTGTAGTGGTAGGGGAATGGGAGGAAAACATTTGGTTCATTCTTCCTTAGTGTGTTATGCGCATAATTGTGTTATGTCCCATGATTCTAATTCTTATACTTATCATATTCTAGTTTACTGTATATATTTATTATTGTCACAATCATGAATCATTGTACCATTCTTGATTATCATATGAAGTTATTCTATGATGCATGAAAATAGTATTCATAATCAAACATAGAACCATAGACAACACAAGATACCATAACATATCTCTATCATTTCTTTATTCATCCTTCTCAACCCTCGATTGTTACATTCAATAGATCCGGACTCGGTATCAATTAAATTTCAACTTAAACTAATCTATCATAATCAAACTTCATTAGAATAATACCTAGATGAACCAACCAACTGAACCCAAAAAGACGATAAAAATTATGATGAACCAACCAACCCCTAATTTCCCAACCCATTACATATTTATATCAAAAGATATGGAAAAAAAATCTAATCTATTCATCCCAAAAATATCCCATTACAATGCATGGTCAGCTCAATTAATTGTTTGTTCAACGCCTTTCTTTTTCTTTTCAGCCTTCATGCCGATTTTCTATTGTTCTTCTATTTCTAGCATGTTAGGTTGTCATTCTCCTGTTATGCTTTATTTACTTTCTTTATTCTTGTAGCTTTATTCTTTGATCTTTATTCTTTGAGTTGTGTGCTTTCTTCCTTTTGTGCAATTTCCTCCTTCTGCGCACATTCCTTATACTTGGGATTTTTCCTCAAAACTACAAAAAATGCTTTCAATACTTCCTTTCCAACAAGCACTGACTCCTTTCTTGAAGGAAACAAGTGAGTACTCGCTCGTTTTCTAAGAAAGAGGTGCAATACATTGAAAGGAGGGATTTTTGTAGAGTTGTAGATGGATTTAGTTATCCAAAATCAAGTGTGGAATTCCTTTAGGCTAATAAGGTGCATCTTATCTATATGAGGTGTCTAAAAATTATATAACAAAAATAATGGAAGAAGGATCATATTCAAGAGAACTCAAGTGAGTCTATAAAAGAGAGATCAAGTGAGCCTATTCAAAATAAGTCTAGGTTGGAGGATTTGATGGCACATATTGAGGCTAAAGAAAATAAAAATATATTGAAGACCACTTCTTATTCTAATATAACAATCATTGAAGATGAAGTGGATGAGGCCGCATCATTTCTGAAATAAAATTTCAAGAGGAAAGATTCAATAGGGCCCATGATGATTGTCAAACATGTCCCAACAACTTCTAAATTAGAAGCTATTATGAAATAGGTTATAGCCATAGAAGGAACTTTTTGAAATCAAAATGGAAGAAAGCTTAATAGGAATTGATCCAAACATATTCTTTGAAATGACCATGGCTAAGAAGCAGTCATAAAAATTTAGGAAAGAATAGTTTTCTTAGACTTTTCCTAAGGACCAAGAGTTCCAAGGCTTTTAACTGCCATTGATTATACTAAATGAGAGTTTGACATAGTAGTATTGAAACATAATATGGTTAAGAATAAATCTAATATCAAATGTCATGATTATGATACTACTAAGATTTGATTTGACTTTGTTGGATAGTTGGTTGTCATTGATGTCAACTCCTAGAGAATTTGAGATACCCCATAGTTGTGGTCAAGATTGATGGTGAGCTACTTGTCATTGATGTCAACAAGAGTGGTTGATGTCAGCAAATGTGATGGGTGAATTTGATGAAGTCTACACGAATCCCTAGAGGTGTGGTCATGATACCTAAATTCATTTGAGGCATAAGGACATGAAGAAAAATGAAAATGAAAGTAACACACTCATAGATCGATATTCCTCATTGTGCCATTTTTTATGATAGGTTGTATGATACATGGTTCCTCATGGTTAGGGAGATATGCCCTCATGAAGTTAGAAGACATGAATAGTGGTCAAGAATCCATTAATTGGTTACAAGTCATTAATGAAAGGGTAAAGTGGTTGCAAAGGGAAATTTCAAGAATCCCTAAGATTAAGGAGAGAAGATACCTAGAAAAAGTATAAATACACCTCAAGGGGTCATTCAAAAGTACAGTCACTACTTATTCTATTGAACATCTTATAGTGAACTAGTGATCTATTGGAAAGTTTTGCAATGATGAAATATGAGCTAGCGATAAGTGATAACTGTGGGAGTTTCGCAGTTGCATAGGAGAGTGAAGATTTATGAGGAAACCCTAATTTAGTTACCCCCCGTGGGTCAGACTACTAGTGTCCCTCGAGGCACCCCCGCGAGTTTCCTAGGATCCGTCACATGAGGCTCTGCATGACAGGAAGTCTTTATCCTGTGAGGACAAGAAATAAGTTGAGGAGATGTAATGCCCATATATTTCTAAACATCATTAAGTTTCCTAAACATTTTATGAAAGTAAACTGAAACAAAACTTCATAGCATGATATTGACTTTTATAACAGCAACTTCAGTAACTTAGATTTATCAATAAATACTAAATTCATGGCAGAATGAAATAAATACATAACTTAACAAGTACCTGGATCTGATGCTAAACTCGGTTGCCCCTTTGCCTTGTTGTTGCCTTTCTTCTCCCTTCTACACAGATCAACCCTGCCACAAACAGGAAAATAATTGCCCAAAACTACTGTCCTCCCTGCCAACTAGGAAAACTACCTAGCTCCAGGATATCTACGGATATCCTGGCCCTCCGTGCCCAAAACCTCCAGCAACCCGGTGCCCAAATACAATAGTGCACAGAAAATCGCTACTCACAGCAAAACACAATCGTCCAGAGGCTCTCTGCTCACAGCAAAACATAATCGTCCAGAGGCTCTCTGCTCACGGAAAAACACAATAGTGCAGAACTCTCTGCTCACCTTAGAATACCATAGTTCTCTGCCAATACATTCGGCTCAGCAATTCCAGTCCACAACATCCATTCCCCCTCCCTGTCGAATGGTGTGCACATCCCCCTCTTCCCGTCCCTTATTCCTCCCTGCCGACTCACGCATTTACTTCACAACCACCCCCATCCTTCATCCTTCGTCCTTCATTAATATTTTATCATCTCGGGATTTCTGGGCTTCTCGCCCTGCATACGCCACCCTCTACTGCATACGCAATTCCTGTTATCTCATTTCTTTTTTTTTTGATCTCTTAAATTTATGTCACAGGTCATTAAATGTGATCTTCAGTTAGATTATTATTACTTAGTTAATCCTCAATTATTTCTTTAATTAAATCTTACTTAATAGTCTTTAATCATTTATTCAATTAGGGTCATTACATACACCCAACCTTCAAGAAACTTCGTCCCAAAGTTAAGGTATCTGATGTTACAAAGGAAAAGGGCATGGTTCATACATTCACAGCAAGTAACTGACAATATCAGTAAGTAAATAAAGAAGTCCATACATACTAATGTATATGTACAAGGAATGCATGTGTAGCTAGTACATGCAAACCTCGTGCATGTACTAATAATCAAACTGTCATTCTTTAATAATTTATGTATGCATTCAATCCAGTCAGCAAGGCTAGTATTTTATAAAAGACAACAATCACTTATTTGTGTGAGAAATCCTTTTTATTGCAACTGTCCAGTTCAGTAAAAAAAATATTTTTTTTTTTTTAAAACAACTGTGGTTTAGTTACATACTAATGAATATTCATATATACATATTTTTCTTCATCAAATTCCACCACATGACAGATCTCCATAAAGTCTCAACTATTCTACTCATCCTTCCTCCCTAATCTACTTCCAACTCCATTCCTATCCGTCCTCTACTAAACTATCTTGGAGCGTCAGTTATACTGACCTAACTCCAAATAGAACCCGTAAGTGGAAGTGTCGCTATCTCAACCAATCTTCCCTAGCAGGCAACTGACAGTCATCATCACATGACCTGGGGAGCGTGACTAGCACCGTTCTCCCATGACTTCAGGTTTCGAAGGATACACGGTGGGAAATGCCTCCACCCCTCCTAATCGGATCTAGGGTCCACCCCTACGATGGCCCACCCTACAATGGAGGATGCACGGTGGGAAATGCCTCCACCCCTCCCAAATAGAACTAGGGTCAACACCCTACAATGGAGGATACACGGTGGGAAATTCCTCCACCCCTCCCAATAGAACTAGGGTCAACACCCTACAATGGAGGATACACAGTGGGAAATGCCTCCACCCCTCCCAATAGAACTAGGGTCAACACCCTACAATGGAACACACAAGGGCACTGTGTTGCTGGAGGTTTTGTCATCGTTTATTTGGTTTTGGGCAGTGTTAGCACCAAAATCATAGCATAATCATGCACTAGTCCACATATCACAGCAATGCATCCAAATCAATATAATTTTACACACATTATTCATACCATAATG
>ML778360.1:618111-677034 GCA_009831015.1 Picea engelmannii
CAATGGTCTCTTGTAGATCATCCTTTTTGTGGATCAATGGAGAGCTTCTTGTGGGAATATATTTTGGAGTATTGATGGAGAGCTTCTTGTGAGAGCTTATTGAGCATTTTTGGTGTGGAAAACTTGAGGATATTGAAGATATATAGGTGACTGAGGTAACCAAGGATATCTGAGCCAAAATTCTGAGGAAAGTGAAGAAAAGAAGGCCGAAATGCAAGGAAGGATAAATTCTTTTGATGGTGCTTTCTGAGGTATGTTATTTACAGGTCATCTCACCATTTTCGCTATAACTTTTTTTCTATAATGATTCAGATCCTGAAATTGCTATGCAAGTGAGAAAACATAGCCAAGTATCTGTGGTTAAAAATTTATCTTGTGGGTCGTTGTATTTTGGGAGTTACACTCCGTGGAAAATAGGGTTTGTGGCTAGTCCTGAAACTAGTCAAAATCAGGTGTTTCGGATAAAAACGTCATAACTTCTTCATAACAGATCCAAATTCAGTGAGACCAATTGTGTTGGTTAGATTATAGTCTGTGGTATTCTCTGTAATAGTTTTAGATCTATTCATCAAATATTTTGTGCGGGGAATTCTCTACAAGGTCGCTCTCTAAAATAAGCCAAAATTCAGCAAGGTATGCCATTTTTGCTATAACTCCTTTTATGAGAGGTTCCAAGTAGTGTCACTTGGAGGAATTGCATAAAATACACTGAAGAACATTGTGTATCAATTTTAGATATTTATTCAGTATAGGTACAAAGTAATGATTATTTCAAGTTAGGGTTGTTGACTAATCCAAAACTAGTCATGGTTGAGTTGGCACATACATGAGGTGTATAGTTGATGATGTTGGTACATATTGATGAGTAGTTGACACATGATTGGTATATACTTGGTACATGGTTGTATGCACTTGTTTATGGTACAGGTTGATTACAGGTTGTTTGGCACAGGTTGGTGTATGGTTGATGCTATTGTTTATGGTACAGATTGATATCTATTGAGGATTGTTTCCTCATCTCAATTGGTGCTGAGAATGCAAGCTGAGTCTTGCATATAGATCTGGTGCTCTTGTAGAGTTGTACTCTATTCAGTTGTTGCTGATAAACCCCAAGGATTGTAACCCGTAATAAAAAGAAAATTGTACATACATCTTGTGTTCTTTGTGTTCATTGTGGTGATGACTTGTTGATGATATATTGTTGATATATGTTGCTAATATGTGCTCACATCTAACTAGTTATAAATGACAACAATGGGTAATGAATAAATGTTGAATTCTAATTGATGAGTTTTTGTGCAAGAGGGAAGTTTTGGGAAAAAGAGCCCCACACTCATTCACCCCCCCTCTAAGTGTGGTAGGTGTGTCCAACACCTGTGTACATTTCTACTTTGGGTCATGCTTTTAGTTCATGTAGGCTTACCAGGTACATACACCAAAAACAACTTGAATCCTTGTCTAATTTGAAATTTGATGGTGAGAGTAAAATTTATGCTTTTGATCATATTTGTTAATTTATGGTTAAATGTAAATCTTTTGATATCACTAATGATAATGAAATTTGCAGGTTATTTACTCTCACATTCCAAGGACAGATTCAGAAATGGTGAAAAGTGCTACCAGCTAAGTATTACATTCTTGGGAGCATTTTATGAAGGTTTTTTTGTTAGTCCATCAAAATTAAAATTATGAATAATTGTGTTTAGAAATTGAAAATATTTATATGCATGTAAATGAATCTTTTGATGAATTGTATGCTAGATTCAGGTAACTTTGTTTTAGATTCCATCTCAAGGATTTGTCTTCAACAGAACATCTTATTGAATGTTTTACTTCTCTTGTTTTTCCTGCTAATGAGCGTAGAAAATCAAATAAAGATGAACAAGATATGTCAAATAAATTAGTTAATTTTGATTCTACATCTAGTTTTATTGAACCCACGAAGGGATTTGAAATTGTATCACAGTCACAGACTTTAGGAACTTCTTCCACACATTTTCATATTATAGCAAATGATTATACAAATTCAAATTTGGAATATGAAAAAATATAGTTAAAACATCCCCTATTGTTTGTGGTCTTCACAAAGAAGGATCAATAGAAATCAGTCAAACTCAGTAGTTAACTAATGAACAGGTTGATCTTTCTTCTTGATCTTAGTTAATTTATGAAGTTGATGAGTTGAAATTTGCAAATTGCGTAAATAGGTGTTTAACTAACTAATTTATAATGATGATGATATAGTTACTTGAATTATAGAGTTAGCTTATGGTTTTCATAGTTTAATGTTTACGTTCTTCGAATTGGTCTACTCATTATTGATCAGTTTTGTGGGGTTGTCACAACTCTTTGAACTATTGTAAAGGGAATTTGTCTTGTAGGAATATATTGAAGTTCAAATATGAAGCTTGGGAATTTTCTTTCTGAGATTAAAATCTCTTATGTAGAAGCGGGTTTCATACTACTATGGATTTTCTCTTTGTTAGTAGAGCTTGATGTCTTGGAAGGAATATTGGAGAATCATTGTGTAAAAGGCAGATCACAAATTACAAAGGTTCTATGATTGTATTTCATCATATATTGCTATTTGTTTGAATATAATCTTGTTCTTTTGTTTTGATAAACTTAGACCAGTGATTGCATGTAATGGAACTATTATTTTATATGCAAGCCTCTATTTATCTGATTAGCTATCTGATATTGTAATTTATTAGATCTATCATTTATCTTTTGATTTTCTCATGCATTTTAATCAATTCCTGAGTAGTGATTTACTCAGAAATTTATCATTATAAATTGATTTAGCAGTCATTTAAGCTTGTGAACTATTTCAATGCTATGGTGACTTATCCTTTTCACTTTTAGGCCTTATAAATTCTTTGAAAAAAACATGAATGAAGCTAAACAATATCAATTATTGGGATATTTTTAAATCTCGTGTTTAATTCTCATTTTACAATTCCATTTGCACTTGGTATATATGAACTATTTCTTATGTGACAAGTTAGGATAGTTTTATTTATCTTTTGCATTTAGATTCATTACATTTTTAAAAAGTATCCTTTCGTAGGAGCAACTTTTTTTGTGGCTTGGTTGAGCCCTCATTTTAGCTGACTCATTTAATTTAGGTTAGATTAGTCTAGATTAGATTAAAATTTAGTTTAGGTTAGTTTTGGGTAAGGGTAACTAAACCCATTTTAACTAGTCAGAATCACCATACCAAATGGATAAGGGCCTAATTGGGGCCATGACCAAGTGATCTCCCTAATGTTGAACATGTTCAGCTTTGGCCATCAACATTTTTTACGCTAGAAGGAGGGCCAAAGATAGATTATATGTGCAGAGTCTTATTTTAAAATTTTAAACTAATGGCTCTTGTGTGCATTTCTACTTTGGTTCATGCTTTTAGTTCATGCAGGATTACCAGCTTGAATCCTTGTCTAATTTGAAATTTGAAGGTGAGAGTAAAATTTTCACTTTTGATCATATTTGTCAATTTATGGTTAAATGTAAATCTTTTGATATCACTAATGATAATGAAATTTGCAGGTTATTTAATCTCACATTCCAAGGACAGGTTCGAAAATGGTAAAAACCACTACCAACTAAGTATATACATTCTTCGAAGCATTTTATGGAGGTTTTTCTGTTAGTCTATCAAAATTATAATTATGAAGAATTGTGTTTAGAAATTGAAACTATTTCTATGCATGCAAATGAATCTTTTGATGAATTTTATGCTAGATTCAGGTCACTTCGTTTTAGATTCCTCGAGGATTTGTCTTCAATAGAAGATCTGACTGAATTTTTCACTTCTCTTTTTTTTCCTGCTAATGAGCGTAGAAAATAAAATCAAGATGAACAAGATATGTCAGATCCATTAGTTACTTTTGATTCTACATCTAATTTTATTAAACCCATGAAGGGAATTGAAATTGTATCACATTCACAGACTTTAGGAACTTCTTCCACACATTTTTAGATTATAGCAAATGATTATACAAATTCAAATTCAGAATATGAAAATATATTTAAAACATCTCCTATTGTTTGTGGTCTTCACAAAGAAGTATCAATAGATATTAGTCAAACTCAACAGTTAACTAATGAAAAGGTTGACGTTTCTTCTTCAAAGGTAAATTCAGAACTAGTTCTTGTTTCGTCAACATCAAGTTTATCATTAAATCAGAATTATAATCTTATCAATGACGATGAAAATCTTCTAAAAGCATCTAATTCATTGTACTATGGTAATCATTACTTTTTGTATCCAGGTCTGTTTTCCAATTCATTTAGTAATGGTTCTATCAACCTTTATGTTGAAACCTTTCCATCAACTAGTTCAGAAAAAGAATATTTTATTGATGATGATCATTTTCCTATAATTGTTAATTCTTGTCCTCTTGCTTATCCTTTTGATGATGTTTTTAATTAAAATTCTCCATGTGATTTGCAAGAGAAATAAGTATTATTTGATGAGTATTTTGATCTTTATGGCATAGAATCGGATTCATTACAAAGTGAAATACATGCAAACTTAGAATCAATAGATTCACATGTTTTCCCTTTATTGTATAAGCACAAATATTTTTGTGAATATTCTGATGTTTTTAATTTTATTCTTAGAACTCATTTCAATTTTCCAACAACACTCATTTTAACATTCAGTTGGAAGCTTGCTTTGATAAAAATTTGTTGGAACTCTTCTGTAACACCCCGGGTTTTGAGTCCTTGTATTAAATAATGTATTTGATAAGTCTTCAGAGGCCAGAGTGCCCAAACAATTATTAAAAGTCCAGTGTACCCAAGAAATGTAATGTTTTGATCATTATTAATAATAAATACATCGTTGGTTGCTAGACGGACAAGGACTAGAGTTATAGGGGGCTATGATTCCACAAGAGATGGGGCTTGAGGGGCTAAGCATATCATTTTATATTTTATTCTCCATTTTTCTTAATGGATAATAGCAGTTATGTAAGCTTCTTGGGGGAAGGCCAAGGGGTTCTTGATCCCCATGAAATGCTTAAACCCATCCCTGGTTTGTTGGGGGGTTCATTCTCTCACTCCCATTTCTTGTCCTTGTTTTGTTGTTGGTCGCCTCACTCGTTCATGCATGCATTCATTCACTCGATTTCTCTTTGTTCTCACCTTTCGTGGAGATCTTACTCCATTCATTTTCTATCACCCACTCATCTTTCCTCATTCGTGTTTGGATTGGGAAAGGAAATCGGGCTATTGAGGAACAACCACGGTTTTGTTGGTTGTAGTGATTGCTGGTGTAATCCATCCATGATTTGAGGTCTGCATGTCTGAGATGTTTGGCATGTGTCCATCATTTCTCACAATTGCGAGTCTTGAGAGTGCCAGCATGCAGATTCTGGACCAACTACATGGGAGCCCTGGAAGGAGAAGGAATATGTGATGGACTACGTGGCAAAGAAGGGTGGGGGTCCATTCTCTTGGGTTGTGCAGGCTGGGTAGAAGAGAGTTGGGTACTTGGATTGTTGTGGGTGTTGGGGATCCTATGAGAGCTTGAGTGTTGACTGGTTTGGGAAGCCAAGTAACACTCTGGAACCATCCTTGTGGATTCATATCCCTGGATCGGGGGTGACATTGTTGTTGAGACTTGGAACAACAATTTCTATGGTTGGGTGTAGCGTCCTTGGTCAGCAGCCAGTCGATGGTTCTCTTCTATAAAAGAAAAGTGTTATTTGATATGGTATTTTTTACCTATGTATGAATTATTTATGCTGTGTGTTTTATTCATCATTGAATTTGACATGTTTAGAGTATGCATGCTTGTTGGTTATTGTTGTGCATGTCATTTAGATCCTTTATTTTATGCATCTTTATTAAATTGAAAGGTATATGTAAGAGAAAGAATTCTAAGAGTGGGCTTGAAGTAGCGTATCTTGGCCTGTGGATGGATAGGTATGTTATAGTTTGGTATCATAGTTCATGGCTCCAATACTAAGCCTTGATGGGTCGTGTGAACCAAGATTGAGAAACATTTTCACAGAGAAATTGAGTTGCAGAGTGCCAGAAGGTGCTGAGAGCGCACCTTAACAGTGTTTGAAATATCAGGAGGTGTAGCAGTTTGGGAAACCATGATGGTCGTAGGATCTATTTGGGAAGGGTCAGAATCCTTCACAACTATCATATCAAGGAAAAGAGCATGGAGGTTAAACCCGCAATTCCTTCAGACTTTGCTGCTTCAGAATTTTCAAGTTCCTTGTCATAAAAGAAGCCTGAATCCTCAAACCTCCGAAGCCCCAAAGTGAATCTTTGCCATATATTACGGGGAGAAGTGCTTGACCATTGGATATGGCCAAGGGAAGATCAGATCCATTGGATCAAGCAAAGATCAGGAGGTGAAGCAAAGTGGATAAGATCAGACTCCAGTCGTTTGATCTTTGTGCGAGAAAATGTGAGTCATCAATCTCACAACAGTTCAGAGATTCGGCACTCCGAGAGAAGCAAGCCTTAAGATTCCAGGAAGAAAGTATCCTGAAGTCTTGAACTCCATATTGAATCTATACCATTCGTGTTTAGGGACATTTTTCCATAGATCAACCTATTCGGGAATTCATCATTCGAGGGATTTGAGGTGTAGTATGGAGAAGTCTCCCAAAGTCCCAGAGTTTCAGAATTCTGGAGTCTCAAAGTCTCGAAGTCATGAAGCATCGAAGTGACGTGGAATGATGACATCACCTAGGGTGACATGGACATACTCTAATCATGCCACATGTCACTTGTTTTTCTACCACTTACAAGCCCTTATTACCAATTGGGACCTGACATGTGTCGCTCATCGGTGGGGCCACGTGTCACTACATTAATTGTTGGAAAGTTGAGCAAATGAGATCGACGTATTCTCCAATTCAACATTTGGAAGGAATGAAGCATGATGAAGGTGAAACCCCAAAAGCTTTAAAGAGTGGAGTAAATCCTCACTATTGATCGGGAGAGGACACATGGCAGTAGATCCTGTAGTCCGAAGACTTGACACTCTGAAGGATTCAAGTTATAAGTAGTTGGGTTAGAGGACTCCCAAAGGCCCAAAGTCCAAAATCCATATCAACCATTGGTTGCATTGGACATGTGGCACCAGATCCCAAGGTCTAGAGACTGGGTACACTGGAGAAATTGAGTTGTAGGCTGCTTTGAGTCTTGAAGCCCTGAAGGTCATAGTTAATCCTAGTCATTGATCAGGAGAGGATATGTGGCAGCAAATCCTACAGTCTAGAGACTTAGCACTCCAGAAGGATTGAGAGTGTTGACACTCTGGAACTTTTGAAGCCCTTTGTCTCAAAGCTCCTATTGATCGTTAGATCTACAGATCTACAGTGGAGATTTGGTTTGATATTCCAGTGTAATATTAAATTCCCAAACAATAAATGGATTTCAAATGTATAAAATTGTATTTCATAAAAATGGCAGACCCACCAAAGATAGGGTACACCACTACGCTTTAAAATCTCTACAATGAATACGGATCATCCGATCTATGATCGGATTTCAAACTCAAAAAAAAAATTGTATTGAATTTAAATTATGGGTACAGGTCCCGACATTAACCTGTGTGCATATACAATCTCTGTAATGGATTATGACCATCAATATCAGCCCTCGATCGATTTTAAACCACGCAATTTCAAATGTAATAATTCTAACACAGAAAAGGGCTAAGAAGGGCTAAGCCTGTGGTTTCGAGTTGTGGTCACTTAGGGAAAGTGGTTTGAAGGAATCTCCTGTGCACAATTTATTTCGGTATCTGCCCAGGGATAACATGGAAGTGTTATTTATATATATTCTTCATGAATTGAAAGGATCTGTAACATTGTTTGGAAAATTTGTGCTCATCGTATGCTTAACTCTTAAAAAATGGTCACTTGCACATTTTGTAGAATTAAGGGTTTAAACATATCAGTAAGAAATGTGTATTAAATAAATGGAAGAAGGTGAGGGAGCCTCCAGCCATGATAAAGAGTTCAAAGGCTGGAATACTAAAGTTGGCAATACAAAGATAGAATCCAACGGACACAAGGGCCAAGGGGAGAAAGAAACATTGATAGAAACTTTGAGAAGCCTGAAAATAGAAGTGCAGAGCTACAAGGCAGACAATGAGAGGCTGATGAGAGAGAGAATTCAGATAAATGCTTGAGTGATTCAAGGCTTAAATCAGCTACGGAGACAAGAAAATAATGGTTCAAAGTAAGAGGAAGAAGGCAGGTATCATGAAATAAGAGATGATCATGGAAGAACTGGTTATACTAGAAGTGCTAGCAGAGTTCATATACATCACTCACCCCCTTACTTTAAAAGGAGGTCTTATGCATCTGAAGATTCCATAAGCAGTCCATAAGTGTCTCATGTTAGGCACCAAAGAAGAAGGCATGAAGTGGATAGTTTGCAAGGAGAGTTGAGGAAGCTTAAGCCACCATCCTTTGGTAGTGAAAGGGAAAGGGAAGATGATGTTGAAGCATGGTTTATTGGAATCGGGAGATATTTCCAATTGCATAACTATTCATCAAACCTAGAAGCCAGAATTTCCACCTACCATTTGCATGGGAAGGATTCCATGTGGTGGGACCAACTGAAGCAAGTTGAGCATATTAATGAGAATAGGATCACTTGGAAGTAGTTCCAAAATTATTTCTAGAAGGAGTACCTCTCAGAGCATTTATATGACAAGAAAATTCATGAGTTATTTGAACTCGGGTTGGGAAGCATGACCATGGAAAAATATGAGAAGAAGTTATTGGGATTGTTAAAGTATGTAGGGTTCATAAAAGATGAGAAGGTGAAAATACAGAGGTTTTTAAGTGGTTTGTCTTTCCTTTATAAAGAAAATATTCAGTATGATGAACCCAAGACCTTGATTGAGGCTATCAGGAAAGATAAGTACATGTATGAGCAAGGCTTGGGCAAAGGATCCATGCATAAGTCTTGGAAGGATAAGAATAAGGAGAATTGTGATCATAGGAAGAAGGGATTCAAACCTCCTTTTAATAGAAATGAGCCTAATAAAAATCATCAAGACCGGTATGCTAATGATGAATCCAAGAAAGAAGACTCCTTGGGAAAAAGGGGAATACCAAAAATCCAATGTTGGGGATGCAAGGAAGATCACATGTACAAGGATTTCCCTCACAGAAAGAACATATTGAAGACTGTGCACAACATCCAAGAGGCTACAACAGTCGAAGACATGGGAAGAATTTATGTAGCCTTAGATGATCGACAAGAAGAACATCAATCCAATATGATCGAGGTGGAAGGTAAGATCATTAATCATCCTATTGCTATTTTAATTGATTTGGGAGAAATTCATTGTTACATTGATCCTAAGATAGTGGATAGATTACATTTGGAGAAAAATAATTTTGGGAAATCAAGTTTGGTTCATCTAGCACTGGAACCAAAAGGAGAATCCATGATATGGTCAAAGGTTGTTCCATAAGTCTTAATGGTGTGAATACTAGTGTTGATCTAAATATCATACTATTGGGGTCTTATGATATTGTAATTGTAATGGATTTGTTGGAAAAGAATCATGTTGTCCTAGATTGTCATAGAAAGACATTTACATGTCTTAATGGAGATGGGAAATGGAGCATTGTAAAAGGTGTACCAAGACCCATCTCTATAAGGGAGATTTCAGCCTTACATCTAAAGAAATGTTTTAGAAAAGGGTGTCATTTGTATGTAGTCCATGTGGAGGAGCCAGAAAAGACAAAGGGGCCAAGCCTTAAAGATTTTGCAATACTGCAAGAATTCAAGGATGTATTCTAGGAAATACCAGGGTTTCCACCAAAAAGGGAAATACATTTCTCTATTGACTTAGTATCAAGAGTTTCCCTAGTGTCAAAAACACCTTACAGAATGATCACACCAAAGTTAAAATAATTACAAATACATTTGGAGGAATTGTTGAAGAAAGGGTACATATGCCCAAGTATTTCACCTTGAGGAGCACCAATACTCTTTGTCAAAAAGAAAGATGGAACCTTGAGGCTTTGTATTGACTTTCGACAGCTGAATAAGTCTACTATAAAGAACAAGTATCCTTTACCTAGAATTCATGACCTCTTTGATCGGCTAAGAGGAGCAAAGATATTTTCAAAGATAGACTTGAGATCAGGATACCATTAGGTAAGAACCAAAGAAGAGATATACATAAGACAACTTTTAGAACCAGGTATGGGCATTATGAATTTGTAGTGGTTCCTTTTGGATTGTCCAATGCACCAGATGTCTTTATGTGCTTAATGAATGGCATATTCAGAAATTATTTGAATAAGTTTGTCATAGTATTCATGGATGACATACTTGTCTATTCTAATTCATAGGAAGAGCATCAAAATCACCTAAGATTGGTATTGGAAGTGTTGAGGGGACATCAATTGTATGCCAATCTATGTAAGTTTTCTTTTTATCAAGAACCGATCCATTACTTTGGGCACATTATTTCAGAACAGGGTATAGCAGTGGATCCAAAGAAGATTGAAGCCATTAGAGGATGGCCAGTGCCCAAGAATGTTTCAAAAGTCAAATATTTTATGGGATTAGTTGGTTACTACAGAAGGTTTATAGCAGGGTTCTCTAAGATTTCTCATCCCATCACTTCTTTGCAAAAGAAGAGAATTAAATTTGAATGGACATTTGAATGTGAAGAGAACTTTAATTTGTTGAAGGAGTTACTCACTAGTGCGCATGTGTTAAATATTGTTGACTCAAATGAAAGTTTTGTGGTATGTACAGATGCATGTAAGGAAGGACTTGGTGGAGTCCTCACTCAAAATGGACATGTCATAGGTTATGAGTCCAGAAAGCTTAAGGAATATGAGAGGAACTATGTCACACATGACTTGGATCTTGTTTCCATTGTTCACACATTGAATATGTGGAGGCATTACCTCATGGGAAAGAGATTTGAATTGAGAACAGATCGCAGTGGTCTGAAGTATATTTTTGAACAACAAACTTTGACTGCCAGGAAAACAAGATGGCTGGAATTTTTAAGTGAATACGACTTTTATATAAAGCATATCAAAGGAAAAACAAAATAAAGTTGTCGATGCACTTAGTAGAAGAGTACATCTCATGCATAATATAGTTGTTAGTATGCATTAGTCAGACTTGAAGAACAAAATTTTAGATGTTGTTGTTACATATCATCATTACCTATGAGTAAAGGAAAACTTACAGCAAGGAGATGTACAACATAAAATGAAAGAGTATGAGATGAAGGAAGATGGATTACTTATGCATAAAAATAGAATTTATGTTCCTAGTACCGGAGAACTTAGGAATTTGGTATTAAAAGAAATGCATAATGTTCCATAAGCTGGACATCTCGGTTACCAGAAAACAATTACAGCAGTAAGAAGCCAATTATTTTGGCTGGGGATGAAAAAGGACGTTGTTGATTACATCGCAAGATGTATGGAATGTCAGAAAGTGAAGGTTGAGCATAGACACCCAGCGGGTTTTCTACAGCCATTACTTATTCCAGAAAAGAAATGGGAAGTGATAACCATTGAATTTATAAATAAATTTCCTAGGACAGCGAGGCAACATGATTCAATCATGGTATTGGTTGATAAATTGGCAGAGGATGCTCATTTTTTTCCTATAAAAACAACTCATACAGCAATTAATATTACAAAAATTTACATGAAGGAAATTGTTAGGTTGCATGGGATACCTAGGAAAATTGTCTCATAAAGAGACACAAAGTTTACTTTGAATTTATAGAAGGGATTATTTAAAGGATTTGGCACAAATATGAACTTTAGAACAGAATACCATCTGGATTCAGATGGGCGGAAAGAGAGGGTCAACCGAGTAATTGAATACATGTTGAGAATGTATGTGATGGACTAGCCATCTAAGTGGGAAGATTACTTGCACTTGGTCAATTTTGCCTATAATAATGGGTTTCAAGCTTCATTGAATATGAGCCCATTTGAAGCCTTGTATGGAAGAAAATGTAGTACTCTAGTAAGTTGGGACAACCCAGCAGACAGAGTGGTACTTGGGCCAGAGTTGCTCAACGATATGGAAGACCAAATGGTTAAGATTAAGAAGAATTTAAAGGCAGCTCGGGATAGACAGAAATTTTATGAAGATAAGAATAGGACAGCAAGAGAATTTAAAGTGGGGGAGCATGTGATTTTGAAAGTAAATCCCAAGAATAGCTCCTTGAAGTTGGGTAGTTGTACAAAGATGGTAGCCAGATTCTATGGTCCATTTGAGATATTGGACAGAATAGGGTCAGTTGCATACATGCTTGCATTGCATGTTTCCATCAATGTGCATAATGTATTATATGTCTCTTTTCTAAAGAAATATGTACATGATCCTAACCATGTTATTGATTGGCATCTAATTCAGGTAGAGACAAAGGGATACTTTCAAGTGCAACCAATGCAAATATTGGACAGAAAAATCAAAATTCTCTAGAATTGAGTTATAGAGATGGTAAAAGTTTAGTGGACCTACTACGGTCCTAAGGAAGCTACCTGGGAGCATGAAGATTCCATGCGGGCAAAGTACCCGCAATGTTTTGAATAAATTTTGGAATTTGATTCTTGTTTGTATATGCATTTATGATAGTGTCAAAATAAGAGGGAGGGGATGTAACACCCTGGGTTTTGAGCCCCCATATTAAATAATGTATTTGATAAGTGTTGAGAGGCCAAAGTGCCCAAATAATTATTAAAAGGCTAGTGTGCCCAAGAAATGTAATGTTTTGATCATTATTAAAAATAAATACATAATTGGTTGCTATACAGACAAGGACTAGAGTTATAGGGGGCTATGATTCCACAAGAGAGGGGCTTGAGGGGATAAGCATTTCATTTTATATTTTATTCTCCATTTTTCCTAATGGAGAATATCAGTTATGTAATATTCCTAGGGGAAGGCCAAGGCGTTCTTGATCCACATGAATTACTTAAACCCATCCCTGGTCTGTTAGAGGGGTTCATTCTCTCGCACTCCCCTTTTTCATCCACGTTCTGTTGCTAGTCGCCTCACTCATTCATTTTTTCACGCATGAATTCATTCACCTTATTGCTCTATGTTCTCACCTTTCATGGAGATCTTACTCCATTCATTTTCTGTCACCCACTCATCTTTCCTCATTCATGTTTGGCTTGGGAAAGGAATTTAGACTATTGAGGAAAATCCACGGTTTTGTTGGTTGTAGTGATTGCTAGTGTAATCCAACCATGATTTTAGGCATGCATGTCTGAGATGTTTGGCATGTGTCCAGCATTGCTCACAACTGTGAGTCCTGAGAGTCCCATCATGGATATTCTGGACTAGCTGCACGAGAGCCCTGGAAGGAGAAGGACTGTCTAAGGGCCTGTGTGGTAGAGAAGGGTGGGGTCTATTCTCTTAGGTTGTGAAGGCTCGGTAGAAGAGAGCTAGGTACTTGGATTTTTGTGGATTTTGGGAAGCTAATGAGAGCTTGAGTGCTGACTAGTTTGGGAAACCAAGTAACACTCTGGAACCATCCTTGTGGATTCATATCCCTGGCTCAAGGGTGACATTGCTTTTGAGACTTGGAACTGCAGTGTCTACGGTTGGGCGGAACGTCCTTAGTCAACAGCCAGTCGGTTGTTCTCTTATATAAACGATAAGTTATCTCTGTTATGGTATCATTTACCTGCGTATGAATTATTTCCATTGTGTGTTTTATTAATCATTGAATATGATATGTTTAGAGTATGCATGCTTGTTGGTTATTGTTGTGCATGTCATTTAGCTCATTTATTTTATGCATCTTTATTAAATTGAAAGGTATCTGTAAGAGAAAGAAGTCTAAGAGCAGGCTTCAAGTAGTGTATCAGGGCCTGTGGGTGGTTGGGTATGTTACATCTTCTCTAGTGGTAATTTCATCCTTGTAAATGATAATGGGTCCATTGGTTTCCTTACTAATTTTAGGTTTGGTAAATTGGATGACTATGTACATATGACAATTACTTTGGAGAATTTCACTCCCTTTTATATTTCTCAATATTATCCATGGGAAGAAGTTAGTTCTTTCAAATTTTTTGGGACTAAAACAAATTCTCTTAATCGCATTAAGTCCTTTGAATTAAATCATAATCAGATTCTCCTTGGTATCTTTACTCATGTTCCCAATTGTACATATCAGGATAGAATTGGGTTGTGGTTAGAAGAGTCTTATATTAATATGTTTCATGTGAATAGGTTTATTTTATCGTTCTTATTAGAAATAGATGTACATATTAGGTTAAGGCTTTCTTTTGATATTTTAGTAATGATTCAATTACTGCTTCTTATTCCTTTTCTCCATATGATTGAAGGAATTAAATAATTTGAATGACTTCATTGGAAGTTTGATTTTACATAGTTTTTATTGACAAAGTATATTAGAATAGGTTTAGAAGTAGTGTAGTTTGTTTGTTTCTCTTTGCAAGTAGATTACATTTCTTTTGAATAATGCAGTTATGAAATGATATGTCAATCCTAAGAGAGATGGCAAGTCAACATCAAAATGCATTTAGGAAGTTTACTTTACCTATTTTTTCTCTCCCGATTATTTTCCATTTTTCTCATCATCACATTCATTAAACATTTCTTTCAAGTTCTATCTTTAACTTTTATCAATTAATCATTATAATAACTTTGATGTAAAATGTTTGGTACAATTAAGTTCTATGATTATGAAGAAAAGATATTTTAAAAGAGAAAAAAATTGTAGTTACAGGTTACTTTTCATTTTGTTAATATTTTAATGTGTAACTTAATTAATGTGTCTTTCCTATTTCCAAGTTGATGTCATAATTGTACTTTTTAGTTTAGGATTTCTTTTAGAATTATTTCATGCTATTTGTTTCTAAAAAATAACTCGATTAACAACATATCATATATTGGTTAAATAAATTTGTATCTTTCACAATATTAATTTAAATGAAAGGACGTACTAAAGTGAAAAACAATTTAATATATTTAATAAGGATAAAATTCAAGTTTACAAATTATCATATCCCTCACAATATAATTTCTCCTTTTTATTTTTGAACTGTGATAGGTTACAATATTTGTTTACACATTATTCCTTGTTGGGATCTTGTTATTTTCAAAACTTATCTTCATTTGATGTCATTTGGATTTTGCATTCATCCTTTTTTAAATATGTAAATAGTTCTTGTAAATATTTTGTGCTTCTACTTTCTTCTTATTTTCTCTTTTCGGTTTGTTTTTTCCTTCTCTTTGTTTTTCTTTTTGTTTGTTAATAACAATGAGAGACATATTGTGTACTATATATCATATTTATTACAAAGAATAATTATTGGATTGCATGAAGATAGAAAATTTATCATTAATATTATGTTATCATGATAGCAGTTCCCTTTATGATTAATTCATCATTTTCAAGAAGATTTACATAGGAAAGTACTTTGAAATGAGGTATTTTCAGAGTTAATTTTTCTTTTTAAATAATTGAAATATATCAAAATGACTTTAATATCATCCCCCTTCCTATTCCCCATTTCAAATTGCAATCTTAAACATTTCTATCTAAAGGCGATTAATAAATTACAATATATAGGAAGTTGAAAAAAACAAAAGGTGTGGGAAGTTTATACAAACCCGTCGGGGCTATAGACACTCTCTGACAGTGAAGAATGTATACATGATATCAAGGCAACTTCATCGGAGCTATGGACACTCGGTGGCAGTGAAGTGATGTCGGGTAAAAGAAAGATGAGATGAATTGATTCCATTTACTCATGGTAAGTAAATTTTTCTTAGTAGTCAAATCAAAAGCTTATCTCCCATTTATTTTTAAATTAAAATTAATTTAATCCATTTCCCTCTACAAAGACCAAGTGGATAAGTATAAGTATGACCGTAAGTTTTCTTATCTTTTAAATTTGTTGTAAGGAAGTTATCATTGATATTTCAAAAGGGACAAATTTTCTTATTCATATGATGTAATCTTATTTCTCTTATCTTTTTATGGACGGAGATAATTAGTTCTCCCAGCATGTCACCAATTGTTGTGGCAAATAATAACCCCCATACTTTCTTTTTGAATAATAGAAAATTTGGGGCCCTTTTGATTTTAATAGGGATTTTTCTTTTATCTTTGTTTGAGATTCATTGGTTTTATTAGTTTAAATATAACCATATAAATATTTTTCCATTTAGGTGATTGGATTGGTTTCCACTGGACATTATTATACCGCAACAACTTGGTTAACTATTGAAAGTAGTTTTAATGTCAATTCCTCACATTCACTCTGATTCAAAACATGATTATGAGGAATATTTTTATATCATTCAATAATTAACATATGATTCTAAAATATGGCTTGGTTACATGGAATCTAGTCTTGTTCTTAATCACAATTATTATCAATATTTTTAAACTTAGGTGTTTGAATTTTATTTTGAGTAAAATGAACTCTCTATATTTCATATACCTCATGTTCATTATTGCTCTTAGAAATATAAACATCTTAATTATATCATCTAAGGATTAAATTAAATATTATATTTCCATTATGAGTCAATGTTGTGATTTCAATTGGTTGACTAAAAATTTTCGACAATTGAGTGATTATTAAATCTTATGGAGTCAATTTCCTCAAATTTGCAAATATATTCAACCCCAAAAAATAATTTCCAATTTGGTATGCGGCTATGCTTATTTATAAGGTGTGATATCCATTTGATTTGATTCTATTAATTGATTTTGTTTAACTAAAAGTTGACGATTTTGTAGCTACTTTTTTAATAAATATAAGTTATTAATTTAATTTGTTTTTGTTACAAGTTTGTATTACAGAGATGCAATTGAACTTCGGTTTACAAATATGCAAAAAGAATCCATTCAGTTGGAATTCTTCATCTCCACAAGGTGAAATACTTGGGCAAGGAAAAGATGAGAATTCTCGTTAGTTCATAGGAGGCGAACTTCCATCTTCAATCCTAAGAAAATGGTGAGGAATCTCACAAAACGATCAAAAACCCACTTGCATAATAGGCCTATTTACCCTTTGAAAGGAGTGTTTTATTGGAAATTGAAACATTTGAGAGACATCTTATCAGATTGAAATGAAATTTCCTAGATTTGATGTTGCTTCCATTCTTCAGGAGGCAAACTTCCAACACTATTTTTGAGAAAACTGTGAGGAATGTCTCAAAACAGAACAAAACCCACATGCATTACTAGCCGGTTTACATTTTATGAGGGTCATTTTCTCCAAAAGTGAACATTTTGAGAGATGGCCCCTATTTTTGAAAGAGAAATTTTTCGGAAATCATGTAATGACCAGTTTTTAATTTAGCATTTTGTTTTGAGCGACCCAGGGATTTGGGAGATTCACGTTTAGCATAGAATTAATGGAAATTCAATTAGTTTCTGAAGTTTTATCCTATAAATTAGATCATATTTGAGTTGAACAGGGGGAGGAATTTCCAAAATTCTGCAGGAATGAAAACTCATTGCACTATTGTAATGGATAACTTGTTTTTGTAGAATATTGGTTATCGTTTTAGACCAGATCATAAATATATTTACTCTATAATAATTTCTAGCATTGTTGTTCAATTTTGTGTATGGAATAAAGATATCATTCAATTATCGATTATATTATGTTTTATAGGTGTGATTATTTGCTCAAGTACTATTTCTACAATAAGATAAATCATGCTTATTTAGAATCACTGACAAGTTGTCTTGCAAGGTTGAACAGTGGAATATTTGAGGTTGAATGGTTGAATATTTTGTTTGAGCAGGCTTTTTGGCACTTGATTTTAGCTATGTAATAGTTTAGTTTCATATTGGCCTTGTTATAATTCATGTTATGTCATAGAATTGTTTATGTATCTTAACATGAATCATTTGGATCATATTTTTAACATGAATTTATATTGCATTAGAAAATACATTTAAATCATTAACTGATAGCTATCTATTAATCTAATGCAATACTTGTCTTGTATTATTCTTGTGATCCTATTTGGACTATTCTTGTAGCTTGACATGACTTATTAATTTGAATGCAATTTTCATTTTAATTTAGATATATGTGTAACATAGATCTGATAACTATTTATACATATTTGTTTGACTAGTGGAAGATCTAAGAACTATTTCTCTGATCTGTTAGCTCCATTCTATTCTAAGTTTAAGTTGGTCATGATTAGTTTGAATTTGTCAATTAGCCTTTGGATATGAGTATGTGTCTTTGTGGTTTCGTATTAACTATTTAATAGGTTCATCATTGGTATGCATTTTCTTTAATCATTTTCTTTCTATGTGAACTATTTCCTTAGTTAGACAACATTATTATCTCATGTTTAATATCTTTTAATCCTTCATATTGAGAGTGAGTATGCATATCTAATCTTTCCTTAATAACTATTTATTGAGTTAAGATTGACGTGTATTTTTTTTAATCATTATTAGGTTACATGAACTACTTCTATAGCTTAATAACTCACTTTTATCTCATGCTCAAGTTTGTATGATTCTCTTGCTCCTACTGGGATAAAAGAACTACTTATTTTTCCTAGTAAGGATAGTTTATCTTTAGGATAGATTTATATTAGTTCTTTCTTTTTCTACATGCTAGATTAGAAGGGATTTAATGTAAGTCTCCATTCATTGGAGCAAACCTTTAAATAGGTAACTAGACCCATTATACCCAATCAGAATCACCACACAAAATGTATAAGGGTATAATTGGGATCATGATCGGGTGATCTCCTTGATGTTGAATATGGACATTTTTTCCATCAACGCCATACAAGAAGGAAAATTACATTAATATTGATATATCCAATCAATTATCAATTTCAGAGTCAAATATAATCGAAAAGAACTTTGGAAAGATACAAATTAAGAATATAAAAGTAACAATTGACGATGATAAATACATATCTGAATTCGATGTTATAGAAATGATTGAACCCTATGTTAGTATAATTCTTGGTTCAACTTGGCTAGAAACACTAGGTACCTTTCTCTTGAATGTGGAAAAAACGTTTTGACATTTTATTACAAGAAGAAAAAATTATTCTCTAGGACATAACAATGATGTCACAGTCAAAGGATCCATCATCGGAAGATTTTAAAAATATTTCAAATATGATCAACCATGATGATCAAATGATAGTACAAAAAAGGTAGGAAAATTTTGACAAATTTGTTGCTAGTAAAGAGGAAGAAATTTTGTCGTCTCAATCATCATAATCAAATCTTGATTGCACAAACAAAGAAGTTGAAGAATGAGAACAAATCTCATAAATAAAAGTTAGAACAACTTACCAGTAAGGAATCAATGACCGATAAAGAAACAATGACCGAACCTGTTGAAATAGAAGAGCTTCCAGTTAAAAAATCCAGACCTCAAAAAAAGGAACAAAAATTGATCTAATCGAATCACTAGAAGAATCAAAATTTGAATAAATAGTTACAACCAACAACATCATCATCCAAATCAAAAGGATAGTTACAACCAACAACAAGATCAAGAGAAATATAAACAAGTTTCCATGAAAGTAGATTTGGGATCGATCACTCTCGAGAAGATGCAATACGTCAATTCAGTAATTTGAAGATTGTATCGTTTTGTTTCATCAAGTGTCGCAACTACAAGAACATAAGCTCTTGAGAAGACATTGTGAGCCAAAACAAAAATTAAAGGGAATCATTTTAGTAATTATGCTTTGAGGATAAAGAATTTTTAAGGAGAAGGCAATGTAACATATATATATATATATATATATATATATATAGTTATCATTATTATTATTATTAGTCAATTAAGGGACACTAAGGGACATGTCCCTTCATGAATAGTTATTATAAGTGCCTTTAGGATTTGTATATATATGACATTATAATTTTATCATCATATCAACTATCTATCAATCTATCTTTCATACATTATTTTATAATATAATTTACAGTTCTACATGGATTATTTCATTATATCCTTTCTATTTTGGATATTTTTCTATGTGAGAGAACTTGTGTTCATCTCATAATCACTGACGAAAACATCCATTGATGGAAACATCCGCTAACAACAACATCCACTAATGGAAACATCCATTGATGACAACATCCACTAACAGAAACATCCATTGATGACAACATCCATTGACAAAAACATCACAACTTAGAAACGATGAAAAAAGAAACATCGCATACCCTCATTCCTTCATAGCACACCTTGAGGACAAGAAAGACCTCAAGAAAACCCCTTAGACTTCTCCTACACACCTTTAGATCTCATAAGGATACCCCAACAACTTTAGCACACCTTAGATCACTTATTTGCACCTCAAACTTGATATCTTACTTGGCTTGTCTACAAATGTGCACATATATCATGTATTTATAGTAATTTTGTCCCCACTTTCAGGGCCAACCTATAAATACCGCCTGAGTTGACCTCAATTTTTCTAGTTGGGTTATTGGACAGAAAACTCCATATCTCATCATTCATATGGATTTAGAGGGAAATCCATATACCATTGGAAAGGTCTCAAAATAATATTTCTAAGCATATAAATTGTTCTCCCATTTGAGCTAGGTATGTAGGGTAAAAATTCATTCAAAGATAGGGTATCCAAATTAATCATCAAAAATATAAAAGTAATACTTTCAACAATATCCATCTTGCAATATTTATCTTGAACATTTTTAGGCTTGTAATATTTATCTTAGACATTTGTAGGCTCCAATATTTCCAACAATATTTATCAATGACAACAATATTTCCAACAATCTCCCCCTTTGTTATTGATGGAAAGCCTTAGTCAATTCTATAATACTCCCCCTGTCTTCAACTCTCCTTATGTCTGCAATTTTTCCTCTGTCTGCAACTTATCCCTCTGTCTGCGACTTCTCCCCATTTTACATCAATGGAAAATGGATGCTCCCCTTGAACTTGTGCTTCCCTTCAAGCACTCCAATTTTCAATTTAAAATCATATCTCTAATCAATCAATATCCAAGTTGTCTCTACTACAAGTATCCAACATTGATCCTTCTATTTGATTTTTTTTGTTGATCAAACCTTCCACTCTAAAGTCATGAAATTGATCTTTTGAACATGGTGAAGCTTTAGTATTGAATTTATTTGAATATTTTTATGTATCCTCATTATTTTTTGATAAGGACCAATCAGATGGATTATCTTTTTCAAAAGAGCACTATAAACTTGAAATTTCAATTTCACAAGGAAATGTCTAAGCCTTACCTTTTCTAGAAATGGGGTGTACATGTCTCGAGTGAGAATCAAAACAATGAATCTCCCTGCCATATTCATCTAACTTATCACTTCCTTTCTCATAACAAATAGTTTCATCTTTCCATGTTTCTTTCTTTTGCTTCCTTTTCCAAACCTTTGAGTATTCTTCTCTATGCTTGGTAAGAAAATATTCTTCCTTGTTGTGTTTAATAGGTTTGAGTATATTTCTTCTACATTAATGTGATATGTTCCCATAGTTATTGCACTTATAACATTCATTATTGTAATCAAGTAGGGGAGAAAATGAATTGTAGTTTCTATTAGAAAACACATGAGAAATTATGGTTTTGTTTCTCACATAATCATCCTTTGAGGTCTTATAAGAACCTCTATTTCTATCTCTCGCATGATCACTCTTTGCATAATCCCTACAATCTATTGCCTTATGACCAAAATTATTGCAAGAAAAACAATAGCCAAGAAAAGAAATTTTGGTATTGGTTTGTGAAAGGCCTTCTTTGTGGAACAACTCTTCTGAAATCATTCTTTTTATTCTTGTGAGAATACTCAGGTTTCAGCAAGTCATCATTTCCTTTCATGTTGCTTCTTTCATTGTTGATAGAGCCTTTGATAATATTGGCATATATTTTAGACTTTTATTCATTTTCATTTTATGGTGGATTTGTGACTTTAATAATGTTGGGCCCCAACAACTCCCCCTAAATGTTTACAAAATTTAAAGGCCCCCCATTAGAATCTTGATAATTATGATGCGTTATAGAATCAACATTTTCAAATAGTTCCATACCTTGGCTTCCTTTGAGACAAACTTAAGACATTCACTATAGTATGAGACATTCATTACAAGAGTATATGTCAAAACTTAGAAACGAGCATAGAAATCTCAATTTAAACAAAAACATTAATTTTTATCAACTGTTTACTTTCGTTTAAATTATGATTATGTGTTCTTTATTTTGCTCATTAGCAAGTTTGACTATTTTGAATAATGTGTTAAACACTTCATCAAATAATATCTTGGTTGGTTTCTCATTTTCATAAAATCATTTGGTGATATTAATTAATTAAATTATTTTTTCATTTTGCATCTCATTTCAAAATAATAATAATAATAATAAAAGAAATATCTATCATTTGTTTGATTTTGTAAAAAACCAAAATTAATATTTTTCTCTTCTCCATTAACTTGAAGCTTATAGAATTTTAAGATCATTTTTGAAAGGAAATTATACACAATGTTTGTTTAGAACCTATAGTTAGTTTAAATTCATTTTTTTATTTTATTGTTCTAGATTTTGTTTTATTCACAATTTTTAGGTTATTAATTTAGGTTTCTTTTTGTTTCACGGGTTTATATTATCACTTATTTCGTATGGATTTGATCATGGATTGATTTTATTATCCAAATACATTCAAGATGATTGATCCAAAAATAATATTGGATTGCTACAAATAATTTTATGAGCAAAAACAGATAAACTTTGGAAAGACATCAAGATCAGATAGGCAATTTTGAAGGACTGATTGTGTAACATCCCGCTATGGCGCACTAAGAAAACTTATTCTTGGAGGACACTTGCTTGCAAGTGATCCGGACTATTATGATATTAAAACATTTGTCCTTGATTATGATGTGTTATGATAGATGACATGATGTTTTACTGCATTGACATAGACAGGTGCTATTGACTCAGTTTTACTGAGTGTGTAGGGTTTTGGACCTTGAGGATGCAGAGGCATCGACAAAACCCTTGGACTCTGAATTGAGTCAAGGAGTGTGCTATTGGGGTTTGATTGTTTTACTGTGATTTTAGTACATTTGATTAGATGATATGATGTGGACATGTCTGACATGATTGTTGATGATGCAGGCCGACGATAGCTTGCCGACCAGACTCACATATGGAGTAAAGGGGCCACACACGACTACCAGAGAGGTTGAGGGAGAGGTGTGGATAGCAGCCCTACCACAGCCTACTATCACTCCTGTCGTGGCTCGAACTATAGGTTAACAATTACCTAGTTTGAGAGGACCCATGATGTCGTGAGGGCAAACTGCGGCAGTCGCTCGCGATGATTCTAAGGGGCGCGCAATAAGGCGGGGGCATTATTCCTTAGAAGCCCTTAGTCTCCCACAAGTTCACCTGGCGAAGTGTTGACTCCAGGGGTTATTGATGTCTACCAATCAGTCAAGAGGCAAGTGGAACCCTTGGAGCACGTGGTGCATCCTGAAGGGCACATCGCGCAAAAGAAACAAAAGAGGTGAGTAGCACCCTTGGAGCATGTGGTGCATCCTGAAGGGAACGTCACGTAAAAGAAACAAAAGAGATGAGTGGCACCCTTGGAGCACGTGGTGCGTCCTGAAGGGCACGTCGCGTTGATGATGATAAAGGGACAAACCTAGATGGCCCTAAGACATTTAACACATTAATAAATTTTAAAACAACGCCCCTAATTAAATGTCACCCAGTCCAAAATCTAAGTTCTAAGTCTAAAACTTCGCTAGGGGTAAAATTTTGTCTACCCTTAAGAAAATATCTCTATAAAAATAAAATGATAAAGTTTAAAAAAAAAAAACAAAACACTTAAGCAATAATTATGGACTTCATAAATTTTTGGGTGAAATGAAGAGAGTAAGAACTTAAATAAAATATGTGGATGTCAAAGGTAAAGAAGAAATTAATTATTTAACTTGTGAAAGTGTAAAAGATATTAAATTATTAATAAAAAGGAAAAGAGGTTAAATTGCACAACTGCCATTTTTGGCTCTAATAAAAAGGGGAAAGAAGGGAATAATAAAAATTAGGAAACTAGGGAATGGAGGTGACATAAAAAGGGAAAGAGGGAAACTTATGGTAAAAAGCGGGAGGTCAGCTTAGTAAATAATCGGCATTTAAGAACATTCTAAATTGAACTAATTTAGCAACTTAATTTTAGGGAAAGTCTTTAAAACCTGTAAGGGAATATAGGGACACCTAGGAGTAAATTTAGGAGTAACTCTAGGTGGGTGAGGGAAATAAGACAGTTTATTAAATAAAAGAAAATAATTATTGGAGGAAAGTGGGGGATGGATGACACTTGTACGAAGGAGAATTTTTAGAAGATTTTTATTAAAACTTAAAATTTAATGAGATTTAGGGAAAGAATGGAAGTTTTAAAATTCTATAAAAGAGAGAGAGGAGAGGGAAGAAGGGATGGGCTGTTAGTGTAACGTTACACTGCCGGATTAGTGACTTGACTGATTTACTTGTGGGAGTTGGGTTTTCCCAGCTCGGAGAGGAGTGGTAGCTCGGCCTTGCAGGCGAGCTGGGAGCTAGACATACCATCTGGATAGTGTGTGGCCCCTTTGTGGCTCGAGGGGATAAGGGGGAAGCAGAGTACCCCTCGCGTTGGCTGGGAGGTACCGGTGTAGTCTCGACGGTCGGCGAGCAGGAGCGGCACAGAGCGCGCGGACGGCACTTGGAGCAGGAGAACAGGCAACGGTACGCCTTTTCGGTTGAATGGTATAATGTGTATGATATATGATTTATATCTGTTGGTGTGATTATGTGGGTTTTATTGAGTTCTAGTTGCCCAAAAAATTCGTTCCTCTACCCTGCTTAATTCTTATGACGGATTTCACTTGCCGAATCGGTGCCTGAAGTTATATGTCTGAATTTCTACTGAATCTACATGTTTGTAAAGAATTAAGGGTTTGATTTGACTGTCGTGCCCTTTATGTTTAGAATTTATGCAATGAAGCTTTATGTAATGAAATTTTACGTTTAGAAATTTGTTTTGAAATTTTATGTAATGTAACTTTTATGTTGAAAATTTACGTAATGTGATTTTATATTTAGAACTGGCGATAATGTGTTTTAGGTTTAAATTTTACATGTCTAATCCTCGATTGAAATTACCTATTTGAATATACTTTATGCTCAGAAATTGCTTGTCTGAACGCATCCTTGTCCGAATGATGGAGTCGCATTATTGTTTTAGATCACAGAGCATATGTTCCAGCCCTTCCCTTATACCTGTAGTTCAACCTTTAAACAAAAAGTCGTGGAGCCCTAGCGTTTTAAAAAAAAAAAAAAAGGGAGTTCTTGTGTACAGACTTGGTGGTTTCCTTGGATTAATCACACCCTTTCGCCTCTACAACCTTTATTAACCTCTCATAACTTCGCCTATGTTTACAACATGAAAATCACCCCCTTTTTCCTCTGCAACCTTATTTAACCTCTCATAACTTCGCCTATGTTTACGACATGAAAATAACCACCTTTTTCCTTTGCAACCTTATTTAACCTCTCATAACTTTGCCTATGTTTATGACATGAAAATCACCTCCCTTCGCCTCTGCATGCGATATTAAGATGAGAAACATTGGAGCAATGACAGGCACGGATGGTGAGATTCGTAAGGTCTGCTCAACCATTGATTAAATGATAAAATAGCAATGGTATTCTATGCTTGCGCTAATACATGCTTGAATAAGATAGCAATCGTGATTCTTCACGCAGAACGCAAGCTGTGCCCCTTTATTTTAATGTTTTTATATTTTAGTCCTTACTGTAATGTCTATTGTAACCCCAATAAATTTTATGATAAGCCTTACGAAATTTTTCTTGTGTTGATATTTAAATATCACCATTTGCTTAAATCACATGCACGGGACATGAATTCTCTGCATTACTGTTTACCCCCTCCCTCGACGGGCTGTAAATTAGCTGTCTGGGCCCTTACCTCTGCCAGACACGTCACAACCGGTGATGTAGTCTTCCTCTGCAGTTTGTGGTGGTGTATTGGCCGCGTAAACCTTACCCCTGAGACGGTATCAACCTGCCACCGACAGCGAGATTCCTCCTTGCCATTTGAACTTCCACCTCACTACCCTCGAGCTCCCGAAACAGAGGTACAGCCTTCGTTTTGCTTTAAAGATTTCCTTACGCTGTCAGGATAAGGTCGCCAATTAATTCATGTTTTTGCTAACTTTTGGATGTGCAATTTTTCGGCATGTGCTCGTAAGAGGCCCTTGATTTTTGGCATGCACTCCCAGTGCTAAATTTTCTCGTTGTTAAAATTTATTCTTTACTTGGCTTCGTGGTTAGACCGTTAGTTTCATTGTTATTTTATACCTAAACTGGTATAGTATTGGGTAAACGTGTTGTTACTATAATACCGTTTTTGTAACATGAGAAGTTAATGTCATTAATGTGTTGTCTTGAACTATGTAAGGGTATTGTTAAAGCAAATAAAAAAATGTGTAATTTTTAGTGTTTTTCATAACATATGAAATGTAATGCTTTGATCGCAAGGTTAATTGTAGGGTTATGGTAATATAAAATAAAAATGAGAATGTGATGATTATTGATAAACCCATATGGTTGATATAATAGGTAAATGCAATGTCACTGTAATGTATCGTGTAGTAAAATGTAAATGTAGCGTGGTGGCAAAATAAAACAAGTGTAAATGTTATTGTGGATAACCCCTAAGACGTAATGTGATTGATATTTTATTGCAAGGTTTTTATAATATAAAATGTAATGATGTTATCATTTATGGTAATGTTATTGTAGTTTCATGGTTATTGATCACATAAAATATGTAAGGTGGCATTGATATCCTTATGTACTACTTAAAAGATTGGGACCACCTTATGATACCTCGGAGTAGGGTTGTAAATTAGCCTTGAAGTCTTGTGTTGTTAAAAGGTATTGATCTCTTAATTCTTTTAATAGATGAATAAAGTAGCATGTACTTCCATTAATTGTTCTTTAAGTTTGATCCCTTATAGTTACCTTGAGAAAAATAATAAACATGTGGATATGGAATTGGTATTAAACTTTTAATTTATCACTTGAGTAAGACGATTCATTTCTTATGTTACATAGTGAGATACATAGGAGTGGTACTTGTCACTTGAGTTGAATCGTCGATAAGTGATGTTTGACTTAAATGAGCTTGATCTTAACAAGATACTAATCGTATTTAAAGAGTTTACGACAATTCAAAATTGTAGTTATGCCCTTGTGTTGCTTGCTATTCTTCATGTGATTCCTATTCCTCAATTGTTTTCTTTTTATATTGCATAATGGGTTGATTAATCATAGCAAATTATTTTTGGGCACCGTGATAGGTATGACGGGCATGTGTATAGTCACTTCATCTAGAAATTGTAGTTACAGTTGAATTAATGAATGGTTAATTATGTGCCTTGAAGTAAAGTAGATGAATACCCTTGCTTCTTGATTTAAATAAAGTTGTTTTCATTTCGCTCGCACTTATGTCGTTTCATGATGGATTTCGTAATCAAATTATCTTGCACCGTGGAATTCTTATAATGTGTTTTGATTCATAGAACTTTATCGTGCAGTGATCATCCTTGATGTTTGTTGATTTAGTTTATTTAGTTTGGTCTGGATTGAGTCGGGCAGGATGTAGACACCTCCATGTTCCTTAGAACAGTCTCCATCCCTGAGACCTTAAATGGTTAAAATCGATGGGAACCTAGGCTTGAGCATTTCTTATGTGTCTTGGAGGTCCTAACCATTGCAGGGTAGGACAGGCGGGTAGTCAGTCTTATTTATAGTCGATTGATTGTCGTTTAATGCATGTAGATACTTGATGTGTGTCTTAGGTTTTCATGTTGTGTTTGTCATTGTATGCATCTTATTCATCATCGGGTGGCGACGTAGATTCGAATGTGTTTATTACCCTTGTACACACACGCACACACAATATAAAAAAAAAAATTGCACTTGTTAAGAGGTTGGTCATCGTAACGAGGTTCGTTACACATTGCAGGCAAACCGTGAGGAATTTGAAGAAACGGTTGAAAACCCATTTCCCAAATGGACCCATTTACCTAACATGTAAAGATTTTCCCAAAAAAATGCACGATTTGAGAGATATTTGTGTCTCTTTACGAGGAAAATTTCAGGTGGCGGAAATTAATAGTGATGCCCAAACTATTTGTTCATTGTATAAATATATGAGAAAGTTCAGAGCTAGAGGGATCCAAGAAATTGAGAGGAGGATTTTATTCCTTTCTCTTTTGTATATTATTTATTTTGTAAACTTTTCTTCTTTTCAAATGGAGTAACGGATGGTTGGAATCTTTGGGAGAATGGACGAGTATTTTCAAAGAAGAATATGGAATTCCAGGTTGCTTAATGGCTTTTGTCCTATGAGTAAAATGGTTTTATTTTCATTATAATATCTTCATATTCTTTGAATAATTGATTATGAATTGATTTAAATTAGCTTTAGTCTATTTTATCAATACATGGTTAATTGTTATCATTTATGTATTAATTTTTTCAATCTTTAAGAATCTATTATCTTAAAAACTCTTCTAGGACTACAATATGGGCATGTGATTTTGAGAAAGAATATGGGAAAGCAATTCATCTTTGTCTTTAGACCTATGTGATGCTTATTCCATTTCATTCTTTCATTATTGTTGTATTATGAAAATGTTATTATGGTTGATTTTAGCTTTAGCTTGTCATCATATGGTATTTTCATACTGTTAAATGTTATATGTTGTCCATAATTTCTTATTCAATTTTTTATGTGTGATTGATCTATCATTTGATTATTTTTTAATTTATTCTTAATGTTAAATGTTGGATAATATCAATATTCAGATCTGAGTTTTCTCTCACTCTTAAATATTGATCATCTTAAGATCACATGATTTTTTTAATTAGATGTCTTTCTGTTGTTATCGGTTTACTCCAATATCAAATACTTCTTTGAATGTATTATGAAAGTGCTAGTATTGTTCTGTTATATGTTTCCCTTAACAACAGTACAGGCAGGAGCTCATACAACACAGGAAGATAAACTTGGTTAATTGATCAATTAGAGGTTAGTAGATGCATTATTTTCTTTTATTTAGAGTTGTTTATGAATGAAACAATGATTACATTAATCAGCTTTGACTATTTTTGTGTCACTGTTTCAATCGTATTCATTTAGTATTTATTTGTTTAATATCTTTAAAATAAAAAAGTGTTGTTCACATTTGATTCAAAAACCTTATCAAACAATCATTTTCGCAAGATTTCATGCAAACCTTGTAACCTATATATAGATTGTTTATATTCACATTTATTTTTAATAAACATTAGTCAGTAATATAGCATTCATTAGAATCATAGATTTTAGGTTAGTTTCATTTATTTTATTATTTTTAGGACTTTAGTTGGCTAACGGAGCCATTAAACCTGTCAGAATAGGTTACACCAAACAACTTGGGTTATTTAGACAACCCCGGACCGGATCTATTCTTCAAGTTGACGGCATGTCAAATTTACCCATCAACAAATGGCACTAGAAGGAGGGCTGAGGTAAATTTAATGATTAAATGTTTTACTCCTCAGCCTGTCATAATTCCAGATTTATAATTTTTTCTCTTTTGTCATCTTGAAATGCACTAGAAGGTAGGCTAGACTGACAAGTTGGCCTTATAGGAGTCTTTGTTTCAAATTTAATTAATTTCCCACGGCTCCCCAAATCACTGTGTTGGAACATTCTTTCCACTTCTCATTACCTTATATTCTCAACAAGACAGTCTCTCTCTTGTCCAAACTCACCTTTGATGGTGGGGGGAATGTATCTACAAAAGACCATATTAACAAGTTTTGGTGTAAATGCATCAAGCATGATATTTATGATTTAAAGGTTTTGTGCAGATTGTTTGCTTTTACTTTCAGGGGTCAGATTAAACATTGGTTTGAGTCTTTTCCATCATATCACATTATTGATTGGTTTCAGTTTGTAGATGAATTTTTAGATTCTTTTAAAAACTATGATTACAATCAATTATGTGAAGAATTTCATACTTTATTAATCAATGGAAATTCATCTCCAGAAGTATTTTCAACAAGAGTCCATCATGTTCTCTGTAAATTTAATCTTGATGACATGTCATTTGTACTAAATATCCTCTATGATGCTTGCATCCCTTTCATCCAGTCGCATTCAATAGCAAATGATAAATCGGTTGCAAATCCTACCACTCAATTGCAAGAAGAATTTTGTTCGGAGGATGAAAGGAATCCATCCGAAAATTTTAAACAATCAAGGGAGGTAGAATCCATTAAAAATGTTCTTACTGGAAATCAAATTGGTTTTTCCTCTGACTCATTATATAATCAATCATCGATCGTCGTGGAAGAATATTTGATGTTGGGTCAAGGTGAATGTCCATATTCTTCTAACTCTTTCTCTAATCAGTACTTAAATTCAGTTATTAAAGAACACTTAGGTGACGAAAACGATCTTAAGCATTATAAAATTCCAATGAAACTGATTAGAGATGTAGATCTGCAATTGGAAGAAGAAACCTTAAACCCTCATCTACAAATCATAACTTATCCACAAGAAAGATCAGATGTTTGCCGTGAAAGTTTTGAATTATCTATCATACAGGAGACAAATTTAGATGATCATATTATGTTGAAGAATTTATCATCAAAACAGAGTGAAAGTTTTAAGGAAAACAGAGAGGAATGTCTTGAGATTACCATTGTTAAATATCATAGATCAAGACATTCTTTTCATGTGCTCATTTCTGATTCATTTTACTCTTTATATCCCGATCTCTTCTTAGATTCTGGTGGACTTGATACTTTACCCATAGTATCTTACTCTTTGCCATCACAATCAAATCTTTTCGATATGCCAAAATTTGATTAAATTAATTCCAAACATAACATTTATGAAGTTGGATTTGATGTTCTTTCACTTTCGTCACTCGCATGGAAAAATGGCATTTTTCAAGATGATTTTACACGATTTATTGTTGAAAAAGACAATGCACTTATTCTTATGGAAATCAAATATTCTATTTGTTCTTTGATTAGTTCGAATTTTAATATTTATGCTTCACATTTTGAAACGATCAATATCATCAAAGGAAGTGTTCAAACCAATTATCTAATTGATGTCATGAATCCTCTTATGATGTGTTCCCCGTTGATATATCCATTTCATCAAAGTCATAGTTTTCATTCTAATTTTTATGAAAGGATCTTAGAATGGCTTGAAAATTCGTATCTAAAAAATCTTCATAATAAAGATAAAGTTGTGCTTTCTTTATTTCTACATAAATATCTAGGAAGTAAGCATTACATGATTTTTTTAGATCCTCCATGTGAAGAAATTGATGAACACTTGGAGAATTGTCAAAAGGATGGGGCATTTCGGTCTTGGTTGATGGTCATGTCAGGTCCCCATAATATTGATAAGTTTTTCAATCTTACTTACATTCTTACATGCCATTATGACTCATATCACGACCAGCTTGCAGAATGGTTGGAGGATTCATACATCAAGAAGTTTCAAAAGAATAGTAAGGTCATGCTTGTTTTGTTTTTAAAAGAATGTATAAAAGGTAAGCATGACATATTTCTTTTGTATCTGCAAATACTACATTCTTTTATTCCAATTTTCGACTTTCTATGCCTTGCAGGATTGAAGATGCTCTTGTGGCTGCACTAGAAATACGATTTTACTTAGCGTTTTGATCTATTTAGTAGTTTAGAGTAGGTTTAGGAGTAGTTTTCATTTAGTTTTCTTTCTCAATATTTCTTTGTTTAATAATGCATTTATGAACACAAGTGGGTACACCAAAAGAACCATAATATGAATGTTGTCAGGGAAGTCCACTTTAAATCTTTTTCTCTCTATTTTTCGTTAAATATTTCTTTTCAAAAACCCAGTATCATCATGAAAACTTTAAATGGAAAGTGAAGAGATAAGTAAATTTGAACTATCAATTCAACCTTGACCCAAGGTGCCATGAGTAGGACTGCACTCATCTTAATAAGGATTTTTCTATTTTCTTTTAGTCTCTTTTATTTTTAATAATAATGTTTGGTCTAAGTAACATCTCATGCATCACTATCCTAAGAAAATAACTTGCTCGCACATGATATTTTATATGATTTAGTTCTTCCTTTATTTTACAGTGAGATGCTAGTGGATCCAAAAGCTCAAGTTTATCTTTGACCAAAATCGTATCCTGAAAAGTTTTCTTTTGTTGTTTTGATTTTGTGTACTTCCGATTTTGAATCCCATTAATAAAATTTAATTTGGTTTGTTGTGTTTTTTTTATTTCTTTGATTGCTTTGAATGAGTTTGTTTTCTTATCTGTCTTTTTGAATCAATATATTTTTTATCAAAGAGCGATTGTTGAAGGAAGCATTCATTTTAAGACTTGTGTTTTTCAAACAATTTGAAATAATTCAAAAGGTCCTGATATTAAGATATAGCTCAAACAATTGATTTTTAAGTCAATTGTCACTTTCATTTTGTCCTCAAATTGTCTTTGCCAGAGTATTACACCAGAGATGTGGTTTAAATACTTGAGAATTACGATGATATTTAAACTTTTTACGCTATCCATATTCTTAAGGAATCACTTTTAAGTGCTTCCCCATTCTCTAGATGATTTCTTAAAGGAAATCTAAAATCTCTAAACCATGATAAAACTTTCAGTTTTGAAAGAAAATAAATAAACTATTCACCTGTATTGCAATTAACCTCCATTATCACCCCGCTCTCTTTGTCATTAAGAAATCTATAATTGTTTTATTATTTAAAAGTGGCATAAGAGGGTTGGAAGCACGTGAGTGTGGGAAGTGTGTGTAAACCTGTCAGGGTACTGAATAGGCTCGCTGGTAGCGGGTAAATGCACACATGATACCAAGACAACTTCGTCAGGGTACTAAACAAGCCTATTGGCAATGAAGCAATGTCGGGTCAAGAGGTAGCAGGTATATGTTTTTAAATTAAATTTTATGGAAGTATACATCATGTGGATACAACTATTGAATGGGATTAAATCATTTGAACGGGTTAAATGACATCCCTGCTGAGGCTATGGATGCTTGTTGGCAGTCATAGCTCTGTCAATGGTATTGAAGTTCTTTTATAAACATCGTGAATCTTTGATTAAGACATTATTTTAGGTTATAATCCACTGCAAATAAATTTCTATTGTCTGGTTAAAACATTGAGCTTATCCTAATACTATATGGTCTCAGAGTGAATATGTTCCAAGGAGCTTAAATCCTTTTTTAAGTCTTATTCTTTTCTTCCTGAGATGAAATCTTACCAGATCAGAGATAAGTGCTTCACCCAGTAAGTCACCATTTGTTGGGCCCCAAAAAATCCCCCTAAATGTTTACAAAATTTAAAGGCCCCCCATTAGAATCTTGATAATTATGATGAGCTACAGAATTAACATTTTCAAATAGCTCTATACATAGGCTTGCTTCTTCAAAATTTTCGGATGGATTCCTTTCATCCTCCAAACAAAATTCTTCTCGCAATTAAGTGGTAGGATTTGCAAACGATTCATCATTCGCTATTGAATGTGATTGGATGAAAGGGATGCAAACATCATAGAGGAGATTTGGTACAAATGACATGTCATCAAGATTAAATTTACAGAGAACATGGTGGATTCTTGTTGAAAAGTCTTCTGGAGATGAATTGTCATTGATTAGTAAAGTTTGAAATTTTTCACATAATTGATTGTAATCATAGTTTTCAAAAGCATCTAAAAATTCATCTACAAACTGAAACCAGTTAATAATGTGATATGATGGAAAAGACTCAAACCAATGTTTAATCCGACCCCTGAAATTAAAAGCAAACAATCTGCACAAAACCTTTAAATCAAAAATATCATGCTTGATTCATTTACACCAAAACTTGTTAATATGGTCTTTTGTAGATACATTCCCCCCAACATCAAAGGTGAGTTTGGACAAGAGAGAGATTGTCTTGTTGGGAATATCAGGTAATGAGAAGTGGAAAGCATGTTCCAACACAGTGATTTGGAGAGCCATGGGAAATTAATTAAATTTGAAACAAAGACTCCTATAAGGACAGCTTGTCGGTCTGGCCTACCTTCTAGTGCATTTCAAGATGACACAAGAGAAAAAATTATAAATCTGGAATTATGATAGGATGAGGCGTAAAATATTTAATCATTAAATTTACCTCAACCCTCCCTCTAGTGCCATTTGTTGACGAACAAATTTGACATGCCATCAACTAGAAGAATAGATCTGGTATGGGGTTGTCTAAATAACCCAAGCCGTTTGGTGTAACCTATTATGATGGGTTTAATGGCTTTGTTAGCCAACTAAAGTCCTAAAAATAATAAAATAAATGAAACTAACCTAAAATCTATGATTCTAACGAATGATATATTACTAACTAATGTTTATTAAAAAGAAATGTGAATATAAACAATCTATATACAGGGTACAAGATTTTCATGAAATCTTGCAAAAAAAGATTGTTTGATAAGGTTTTTGAATCAAATATGAACAACATTTCTTTTTGGTTTTTTTTTTAAAGATATTAAACAAATGAATACTAAATGAATACGATTGAAACAGTGACACAAAACCAGTCAAATCTAATTAATGTAATCATTGTTTCATTCATAAACAACTCTAAATCAAATAAAAGAATGCATCTACTAACCTCTAATTAATCAATCAACTAAGTTTATCTTCATGTGTTGTATGAGCTCCTTCTTGTACTGTTGTTAAGGAAACCTATAACAGAACAATACTAGCACTTCCATAATACATTCAAAGAAGTATTTGATATTGGAGTAAACTTATAACAACAGAAAGACATCTAATTAAAAAAATCATGTGATCTTAAGATGATCAATATTAAAGAATGAGAGAAAACTCAAATTTGAATATTGATATTATCCAACATTTAACATTAAGAATAAATTCAAAAATAATCAAATGATAGATCAATCACACATAAAAAAAAATGGAATAAGAAATTATGGACAGCATATAACATTTAACAATATGAAAACACCATATAATGACAAGCTAAATCTAAAATCAACCATAATAACATTTTCATAATACAACAATAATGAAAGAACAAAATGGAATAAGCATCACACAGGTCTAAAGCCAAAAATGAATTGCTTTCCCATATTCTTTCTCAAAATCACATGCTCATATTGTAGTCCTACAAGAATTTTTAAGATAATACTCTTAAATATTGAAAAAAATAATATATAAATGATAACAATTAACCATGTATTGATAAAATAGACTAAAGATAATTTAAATCATTGCATAATCAATTATTCAAAGAATATGAAGATATTATAATGAAAATAAAACCATTTTACTCATAAGACAAAAGCCATTAAGCAACCTGGAATTCCATATTCTTCTTTGAAAATACTCGTCCATTCTCCCAAAGATTCCAACCATCCGTTACTCCATTTCAAAAGAAGAAAAGTTTAAAAAATAAATAATATACAAAAGAGAAAGGATTAAAATCCTCCTCTCAATTTCTTGGATCCCTCTGGCTCTGAACTTTCTCATATATTTATACAATGAATGAACAGTCTGGGCGTCACTATTAATTTCCGCCACCTGAAATTTGTCTCGTAAAGAGACACAAATATCTCTCAAATCATGCATTTTTTTAGGAAAATCACTTATAGGAAGGTAAACGGGTCTATTTGGGAAATGGGTTTTCAACCGTTTCTTCAAATTCCTCACGGTTTGGCTGCAATCAGTCCTGCAAAATTGCCTATCTGATCTTGACGTCTTTCCAAATTTTATCTATTGTTGCTCATAAAATTATTTGTAGCAATCCAATATTATTTTTGGATCAATCATATTGAACGTATTTGGATAATAAAATCAATCCATGATCAGATCCATACCAAATAACTGATAATAGAAACCTGTGAAATAAAAAGAAACCTAAATTAATAACCTAAAAATTGTGAATAAAACAAAATCTAGAACAATAAAATCAAAAATGAATTTAAACTAACTATAAGTTCTAAACAAACATTGTTTATAATTTCCTTTCAAATATGATCTTAAATTTCTAGAAGCTTCAAGTTAACGAAGAAGAGAAAAATATTATTTTTGGTTTTTTACAAAATCAAACAAATGATAGATAATTCTTTTTTTATTATTATTATTTTTATTTTGAAATGAGATGCAAAATGAAAAAATAATTTAATTAATTAATATCACCAAATAATTTTATGAAAATGAGAAACCAACCAAGATATTATTTGATGAAGTATTGAACACATTATTCAAAATAGTCAAGAAAGACCTCAAGAAAATCCCTTAGACTTATCTTTTAGATCCTAGAAAGACACCCCAGCACCTTTAGCGCACCTCAAATCACTTTTTTGCACCTCATACTTGATCTCTTACTTGATTTCTCTACAAATGAGCACATCTATCCTATATTTATAGTAATTTTGTCCCCACTTTCAAGGCCAACATATAAAGACTGCTTAAGCCAACCTCATTTTGTTTGGTTGAGTTATCAAACAGAAAAATCCATATCTCCTCGTTCCTAAGGAGTTAGAGGGAATTCCATATATTATTGGAATGGTATCATAATAAGATTTCCAACCATATGACTTGTGCTCCCATTTGAACTAGGTATGTAGAATAAAAATGTCTTCAAAGATAGAGTATCCAAACTAATCATCAAAAATCCAAAATCAATACTTTCAAAAATCTCCATATTACAATCCTTATCTTGGACATCTGTAGGCTTATAATATTTATCTTGGAATTATTTCGAATCCCCCTATTTTTGACATCAATGAAAATAATATTTCCAACACTATTAACCATGAATATGTTTATTTGAGAAAAAAAAATTAGGGTCTTGAAGGGGATGTCAGAAAATGGTTCAGAAACTTGCCTTCCAATTGAATTGATTCTTGGGCAACTTTCATAGAATCTTTAAGGAGAAATGAGGAGAAAAGAGGGATCATTAATATAATTCATCTATATTTGAGTCATTGAAATAGAATAATGAGGAAACAGTCTTGGATTTCAACGAGATTATTTAACAAGATGTATAAAAGGATACTAATATTATACCATTTCAAGATATTGCAAAAGTCACCATATGAAACTACTCATGATATTGGTTTTTCCATGATGTTGAGGGAAAGGTGATATACAACTCTTGACATTATGAAAAATGTTGTATTATATATTGAAGGAAACATAGAAGCATTTGGAAAGATCAAGTTGAAAATATATATTGGTGATAGAAAGGAACAAAAATAATATGGGTCTTTTTAAGATTCTTCTTCAAGTTCCCAAGATGCTAAAATTGATGAAATGGCTAAACTTATTATGGCTTTGTCAATCAAAACCACTAGGCTTGATATGGAAAATAATGTTTCTTGACAAAAACCTGAGAATGTGGGAATAAGGAATCAAAATTTCCATGTCAAAAATCAAGGCCCTTTAATCATGTTATGGATAAAATATCATCATCATGGAAAGTTAGATCTCTCAAGGATATTATTATTGATCCTAGACATACAATAGCAATATACTTCTAATGGTTTCCCTAGATCCAAACAAGAAATTCATTTTTACACCAAGATGGAAGAGAAGATCATACCTTACTTTTGAAGGTCTTCCTCGAATGACATAGTTTTCATGTGTGACAAGATGGTCAACTTGAAGACTCGAGCCAAGAACTATGACAATTTTGAGCCTAATCTTGTTGTTTATGAGTCAGTATCTTCGTTCCATCCTGGTGTCCCTCTTCATATTGGAATCCATCCTTTGAAATGTTGCTTCGTGTTAGAATAATATGTGTTCTTGTTTCACCATAGACAATATAGCAATATTGTCACCCAACCATAGGCACAAAGGCCACCCCCAAGCACCTTAACCTTGATAAACAGAATAATTTTGGAAGTAAACCCTAGAACCAATAGCCAACCAAGGTAGTGTACCTCTCTCCAAAGCTAGCATACCAAGAAGAAAGTCCAAACCATAACTAGGTAGAAATTCCAATCATAACCAAAGATCAAGTCACCACTGCAGCAGCTGCAACTCTCTTCCAATCATGCTCACCACTTGTCCTTATGCAGTTGTGAGAGTGAGTGTGACAAATGAGCTCTATCACCTTCTTATTTATACTCCTCCAAGTGACCTAACTAAGTCAACTTCTACTTCTGGAGTATAATAATTTAATATAAATTATTATCTTGAGATGAATTTTATTATAAGGTTATTTCCTAACCTTCTAGGATTTCTCTTGCTTCCCGAAATATTCTAGACTCGTCAAAGTTTACATGTAGAGGTTAATACCTCCCGCAGCTACCATAATATCAACACTCCATCCTATATAGGGAGGTATTAAAGGCAATGGTATTGAGAACAAACAGACCATTCAACAGGTATCATCATCATAGCCACACAGGCTATCTCATGATCAAATCACAAGCACCGTCATCATTATCCAACTAGATAGTCTCTATGGAAATTAGAACAACTCCATCCAATAGAACACAATTGTGTTTATTCATAGTAGTATACAACTACTATCTAGCAGTACACAACCACTCCTAGTAGCACACGACTACTAACCAGTGACACATAGTCACTACCAATGGATTGCATCCACCACAGTAGCATACAACTACTGTCCTGAGACATACAGTCTCCACAACAATCATATCATCTTATATCAACAATGTCATGATACGAACTGAATCATATGGGACACACTTCCACTAAAATCTGTGAGATTTGGAAGTGCATATGCCCTCAGAAAGTTAAACATCATCCATGGGTTTTCTATATTATTCTTATCAAGCATAGAATAATAATTGTCCCTGATTTCTAAACCTAGACCATTCAACCTAACTGGGGATTCTTCTAGCACGATTCACAGTGCAACCTGGAGAGAATGATTCTGCCCTAGGGAATGATTGTCCCTGATTATTGAACATGGACCATCCAACCTAACTAGGCCATTCTTCTGGCACAATTCACATTACAACCTAGAGAGAATGATTTTTCCCTAGGGAATGATTGTCCGGAGCACTTCCTACGGAAACGATTGTCCTCTACCAACCTCCTACATTGGAAAATTATTTGAAACTACTCATAAATGTGAACTTCGAAAGAATGACTACCTGAAGAGGTGAACCATTTTTCTTGACCAATTATCAGAGTAACTACTAAGGAGAATGATTATCCTAGACCATTCCCCCACACTGGCGACAAGGGGAATTGTTGTCTATGGTACATCAACAATTTTTCGAACCATAACTATCCATTCTGAACCATTTTCCAAACTATAAAATGAATGTCCATCAAACATCTTGGACCACTTTCTGGACTAGAAAGTGACTTCCCAACTTGGACCATTTTCCAAAATGGAAAATGATTCTCCATCAAGAATCTTGGGCCACTTTCCGAACTGGAAAGTGACTGTCCAACCTGGACCATTTTCCAAACTGGAAAATGATTGTCCATATATCAATAACATATCAATGCTCCCTCCCAACTTGGGGAGTAATAACTTCCCTTTCCAATAAGGAAGTTGTTGGGGCCCTATAATTATAGGCAACTCGATTCTTCGACTGTTGATTTGGCATTTCTCTCGTGATGACGAAGTCTAGCTCGATTGATCCCGTTTCCTCCCTCCATTCTTTTCGCTCAATCCCCCATCACCATGCTGCATCCTTCATACACGTTGCACCCTCACTCCCTTGTCCTGTGGCCCCATTGACTACCTCTCGCCCGTCACCCATCCATGAATAATCAGACTTAGGATGAACAAAAAGAACAATAGGTTAATTAGATTAAAATAATAATAAATGTTAATATAGTTAGTTTAATAAACTCGATTAGTTAATAATTAATTGGTTAATTAATAATAAATCAATTGTTAATTAATTAATTAATTAATGATTAGTAATATAGTTAGGTTAATAACTAGGTTAGTTTTAAATTAAATAAAACAAATTAATAAAATAATACAAAACATACAAAACCAAAGATTAAATAAAACAAATATAAAAATACAAAATATAATACAAATTTTATTATATAAAAACATATAAAATAAACACATAATAAAACAAAATTAAAAAACATAAAAAATAATATAAAAAACAAATTAAATAAAAATAAACAAAAAACAAAACACATTAACATAAACAAAAACGTGAAACAAACATGTAATAATTTAAAAAACAAATAAAACAAAAAAGAACAAAACATAAAAAAAAACAACAAATCACATAATAAAAAACTAAAAATTAAAAACAAATAAACCTACGCTACCCTAAGTCTACCCCACCCCCTACCTCAACGCACATCACTCATATATCACGTCCCATCCATTTGAAATTTAATCAATCAAATGGCCCATAAAAATTCCGGACCCCCCCCTCACCATCTAGAATTTAACGAGAGGGGGGGGTCTGGAATAATGGTTTTGAAAAACCACCCCCCTTCCACGTGGAAGATTCCTATTCCTTCGGACCCCCCCCCAAAAAAAAAAAAAACGCTTACCACCTCAGGGGGGTCCGGAATACCACCCAGCGCGAAAAAAAACCACTTTTTCATATTTTTGCCATTTTTTGCCTGTTTCACCATGTGTTCGTCCGAGGCAATTTCTGGGAAAACGAAGACAGATTTTAAAAATCCGAGAGAGGTTTTTTCTAAGAACGGGATGAAGAACAAAAAACTCTCTCATTTTTTGCAATGGAGCTACGAGAAGGGATAATCGAAGCCATCTTCGAGGCTCGTTTTTCCATATTTCCACTTTTCTATTACAGTCCCGATCTTGCAGGAGCTGTTACAGCTAGATGGAGACGAATTTGGAGAAACCGAAGGAGTTGTTTGTCCAAAACATGCCCATATACAATAACCTGCTTCATTTGTTTCCCAGGTGTCATCATTGAAGAGAAAACCACGTCTGTTCGGACCCCTTTTTCGCAGAAAACCGGTCCGTCTTTTATGGCAGACAAGACCCAAATTCCGCCAGAATGAATGAAGCAGATCCACGATTCGAGGCAGCAGTTGAGGAAGATCAGGGAGCAGATGGAAGCTCGACCATGGGGAATTTAAATTCTCCAGACAAATGGCAAAGTCTTCCCGCATTTCAAGCAGAGGGTTAAACACAATTTCCCCTAGCTGGCAGCAAATCTCCAACAACCCTAAGCATTCGACTGACTCTGCATTTATCTTTTGATGCTTTTAGAGTGAATTCGCCAGCAAAACTTAACAAACCTCCAGTGTTCCAGATGTCATAGAATTTTTGTAACTTCTTTTCTATATTTAGAAAGCAGAGTTATGAGCCCAAGTCCAGGAGAAGGCTGAATGATTTTTCTTATTTATACACATGTAAAAGACAAACAGAGGGTTCGACCTGTGAGGTTCCTTGCTGGACCGTGGGCTGTGTTTGGCCAGAGAAATCTTTCTGTACTCTTTAGATGAATGATCAGTAATAGACATGTTGTTTACAAGATTCCTGTGCGGAAGTGTTGGTGGTGTTTCCCTTCTCTATTGAGTGTTTTCCTGTTATCATTTCGTTTGTTTTCAATTCTTATTATCAGAAGATAGTACACAGAGCAGAATTTATTGGCAAATACTCTGCATCTGTCCTTTTGATAATCTTTATGTTATTCATCTAAAAAGCTTAGTTTATGAATTCTTAATTGCTCATTTGCTCGCTTTTTCCTCCCGTATTTATTCCTAAAATCGACACCATCAAAACTTAATTCGATCCAGCACTTCCACTACCTTGCCCTATTTAAGAGTTATGTCTAAGATCTGAGAGTGAATCACATTTTTAAGCGCAGACCCCATTTTCCCAATGGCCCTCCTTGCTGTTCCAAAACAACCATTTAAAAACCCCAACCCCACACTTGCATAACTAGCCAAATACCTATTAAAACAAAGCTATATGAAACAGAGATATCTCTCTCTGAGTCTTGGAGGGCTAGATCCAAGACTCTAAGTGGTTTTGATGTTGCCTCTGTGACTGCCTTACAGCCTTGGGTAAATTACAGAGTGATAATAGAAGTCATCTCCATGAGTCTCAACGTGTCCCTTAAGTATGCAAACTTTTCATCTTGGATAGAGGATTTACCAAAATATATGTTATCTTCTCATTAGTGGAGATATACTAGAGAACTACCTCTCCCTTATGTGCTTTATCACGCAAAAATTAATGCTTGATCTCAATGTCCTTCGACCTGTCATGGAATACCAAGTTCTTTGAGAGATTTACACAACTCTGGTTATCACAATATATCACGGTCAAATCCAACATGTTAAGCCCTAATATTGTCTCATTACCCCTTAATTGGGGCATATTACATTAGTAATGTTATTTTATTTATGTCATCTTTATTCCATTAGTTGTAATTATACCTCCTAGTCTCCTATATATACCAAGGAGACATTTTCATTTGGAATCATCTTGTACTTGAACATTTAAGTGGGGTAAAAAGAGGTTGCCCCCTCAAAGAGTCTTATTATCTGAAATTATCTCTTTTTCAAGGCATTGAGTACTTTTTCTAAGGTTTTTCTATGCTATATTGATATTTGGTTCTTAACATATGGTATCAGAGCTCAAGGTCTTGGGGTTTCACGGCTACATCTGAGACACCTTGGAATTTTCACTATAACTTTTGTTCTACAATGTTTAAGAAGGAAAGGCTTGGAGCATATTTAGTAGACAGATCAAGGTATGTTGGGTTAAAATTTCAGCTCCTGAGGCCTTATACTTTCGGAGATATAGCTTGTACAAGATAGGGTTCTAGAATCATCCTGAACTGATTCATTGCGGAATTTTAGCTATAAAAAATTTTGTGTAACATTTCAGACCCTGCACTCCAGAGGATATTCACAAAAATTAGTAAGGTATATGTGGTAAAAATTTCATCTTCTAGGGCATCTTAAATTTGTAGATACACCCTGTGTAAGATAGGGTATCTGACTAGTCTCAAGATGGTGTTCCAGGTAAAACAATCATAAATTATTCCTAGAGTATCCAAATTGAGTGGGACTAGTTTCATTGGATCGTGGATGGTCTTTAGTATTTCTAGTATGAGTTTCATAATTTTATATCAATTATTTTGTGCGGGGCATGCTATACAAGTGAGATCTCCTGGAAAGTCCAAAAATCGGCAAGTTGTGGGGCAGTTACCGTAAATTCCACTTGGCACATCCAATTTTGATCAGACCTGTGGAATTGAAAAGAAGAAATATCATAGAACTACATAAAAGAAAGTTTCATACCCAGAAGGGTCGAAACTTGGGAGATACAATAGAAGAAAGATTGTCTAGAAGAACCATCTCAAAATCAAGGTTCAAAAGTGATACTTGGCCAACATGCCACCCAAAAAGGGAACTTCTACACCAAATAAACCTCCAGACAATCCTACTTGGACTCTTGATGAAGGTGAAGAAATGCATAGGGACATAAATTATTTACAAAATAAGATAGTAACAAAAGATGAACTACAAGAGATGGAAGCTAAGTTGGAAGCAAAGATGGATGGTTTAAAAGAGGAGATCATGGAAGTATTGAAAAATTTTGTAATAGAGAAGACACCTGAAAGTGAAAATGCATCCGATGAAATTCATGATGAGGACATAAGGAAGGTGAATCAAGAATGGAGAAACTCCAACTTTGGGTTGAAGACCAACCATGTTCCTAAGATCGATATGAGAAAGTTTGATGGCAAGGACCCAATCACATGGATACTTCAAATGGAGCAATTCTTTGATCAACATATTGTGCCACATACACAAAAGGTACGAATTGCTTCTTTATATTTAGAACCTAATCAATGTGTATGGTATCGATGGCTTTATTCTCGCAAATCACTCGTCACTTGGACAATTTTCACGGAAGAAATGATAGCACACTATGAGGATACAAGGAGCAATACCTTCTTTAGCCAATTGATAAATCTCAAGCAAAAGGGTTCAGTTACCGAGCACATTGAGAACTTCCAAAGATTGAATATAAAGGTAACCGAAATTCCAAATGAGTGCTTGATTGGTGTATTCATAGGAAATTTAAAGGATAACATTCAACATGAGCTTCACCTTTGGGAACCCAAATCATTGGAGAATGCATTTAAGGTGGTAAGAAATGTTGAAAGTAAAAATATGGCTATGGCTACTAGAAGGACCAATCCTAACATCTATAGAGAGAACAGTGCTCCTTCTTATAAAACACCTCAACCTACGAGGTTGACACCTCAACAATTGGAGGAAAGAAAAGCAAAAGGTTTATGCTTTAATTGTGACAGCAAGTACAGTAAGGGACATAAGTGTGGTGAGAAGAAATTATTCTACATAGATTTTGAAGAGAAAGAAGAACAAGAACAAGAACCATCTCAAGATGAAAATGTAGAAGCAATTTTGTCTGAAGAGTTGACTCCCATGATATTGTGTAATGCTATTGGAGCTGGAATTACCGCGGCTACTGGCACTAGACTTTCCCTCCAATGGATCCTCATTAAGGGATTTAGATTGTAATCATATTGGAGCCTGAAGCCATCACTGACACAAGAATTTGCTAGCTGAGGAATATATCCATTTCAAAGTATCTCATTAAATGGAGGAAACTACTGGCTGAAGATTCCACTTGGGAAGATGAGTCTTTTATACAGAAGCATCCAGAGTTACTCAAGCATTGCAGACAACACTTGTCTCAAGGGGAGGGGCATGTTAAGCCATAATATTGGCTCATTACCCCTTAATTGGGGCATATTACATTAGTAATGTTATTTTATTTGTGTCGGCTTTATTCCATTAGTTGTAATTATACCTCCTAGTCTCCTATATATACCAAGGAGACATTTTCATTTGGAATCATCTTGTACTTGAACATTTAAGCGGGGTAAAAGGAGGTTTCTCCCTTGAAGAGGCTTATTATCTAAAATTATCTCTTTTTCAAGGCGTTGAGTACTTTTTCTGAGGTTTTTCTATGCTATATTGATATTTGGTTCTTAACACAACATCTGATCAAACATTCCAGAAACCGGCTTACGAAGCCACTCTTCTTTTGTACAAGCATCACAAATTGCAATATATTCTTATTCTGCAGTATTGAGTGCAACATACTTACGTTTCTTATTAGACCATGATATCATGACAAAGTTCAAACTGAAACATATCCAAGAATCACTTCTTCTTTTATTTTCACTCCCTTCGCAATATGAATCAATAAATCCATGCAGTTGTATATCATAACTCAAATGTCCCACGAATATATTTCAAGGCATGATTTGCAATTATTCAATTCTCATGGCTAGGTTTCATTTGGAACTAGCTCAACATGTTTACAGCAAAGAAAATGTCCATCCTATTATTCATTGAATACATCAAGGATCCAATCAATTACGAGTACATGGACAGGTCTACTGGATCAAAGTCTCTCAACTTCTTCAGATTTTTCATCATGGTATTTTTCCATGGATTTTCAATCCATCATCATGGACTTATAAAGAACCATTTCAATACACTTCCTCTGTCATAGGAAGTTTTCACCATGTTTTTCTTGTACATGAGAGGCTCTACACCAAGTTTCTTGAATCCATACAAGGTATTATTATATCTGCATACATGGGTCTCTTTTTGGTATACCTCAAAATCTTGAGGTTGTTCTACATACACTTCTTCTTCAATTACTTTTTTGAGAAGAATAGTATTTACATCCATCTGATGTAAACTCCAACCCATGGATACTACAAGAGATATAATGGCTCAGCTAGATGTATATCTGATTATTAGAACAAGCTATTGTCATAGTATTCTCCCTCCTTCTGAGAGAGCCCTCCAGTTTTGAATCTTTACTTGTATCTATCAATGCTTTCGTTCATAAGTATTTTTCAAAATTTCTCACATACATTTTCTTCATCACATCTTCCTTCCATTCCTTTTGTTTCACAGCTTCTAGTGGGTTCAAAACATGATGGTAGTCTTATGATTCTTGGTATAATAACTGGTTCAATTGGTTTTTCTGATTTTTCTTTGCTTCTTGGAATCTTCATGTTCTTCCTCATGTTTCTCTTCAATTTTGGAGTCCATGGAATCTTCTATATATTATATGCCCTTCCTTTCTGAAGGTTCCAACTTTCTCTTTTCTTCATAGGAACACAAATGTAGATGGGCAACCAAGGATATGCAGGGCTTCTTTTCGAAGAAGACTTCTTCTAGAGTCAAACTGAACATGTGTTGCTTATCATGGTTTCTACTTCTAATGAAGAACATGGTTAGATACTTCATAGTCTTCACGGGTTCTTTAATGGATCACATCATTGAGTATTAGATCCCTCTTAATCCCAGCTTCATTCCTAAATGAGAAATATGCATGATCTTCTTTTGGAATTCTGCAATCAGCTCCTTCCATATGAGAGAGTCCATGCTTTTGTCTAAATCCTTCTTTCTTTCTATAAAGTGTCACAAGTCTATTCTAGTTTCCTCTTGATTACTAACTTCTTTCTGGTCTGACTCATTCTGGGTCTCTTCAAGTTTGGTTCTGAGTGTGGCCCATCTAGTAGTTGTTACTTATGTAGTAGCTTCCACAGGAATTGTCACCAAATATTGTCAATGTACTTCATCCTTTTCAGATACATTGCTTGACTAGTAGCCATTGTAATGGAAATCATTATCTTGTTATTCTACCATAGGTATATGGTATTATTATATTTAGAAATATATACACATGATATGTACAAGAACTATGTAAAAATGGTATGTGTAAGGACTATGTTACAGAAGAATATTGTTACCCTTACTAGTAGAAAAAGTTTGCTTCATCTTGCTTCAATTTCTTTGAGGTTTCCTTTTCTTTGGAAACTATTGCTCCATTTGTTTCCTTCCTTTTCTTTAACTCAGGGCATTGCTTCCTGTAGTGACCATATTTTCGAGAGTTGAAGCAATGTATTTTTTACATATCCTTTTCTTGATTTGGTTTCTTCCTTGAGCCCTTCTTATTCCTGAATTTCTTGAACTTTGTTGTGTAGGCTTGATCATAATATTTATTTTTGGATTTATCTTTTGTGTTAATCATTGATTCTTCTTGTGCACAGCAAGCCCAAAGTTCTTCAAATGTGGGATTTTTTTTCTTGTGTTCATTCTTGTGGAAAATGCATCCCATGTCTTGGGAAGGCCATTAAGTACTATATTTATTAGTTCCTTTTCTAAAATGATTTCCTCAATAGCTTGTAGTTGATCTCTTAAATGAAATATTCTTACAAAGTATGATGTTATGCTATCATCATCATTCATTTTCATGTCACGAAGCTCACTCTTCAGACTCATCACTTGTCCAATATTTCTGACTGAGAAGAGGTTAGTTAGGGCATTGTACATATTATTAGATGAGTCAATATGAGAAATGTAGGGTATCAAATGGTCATTTAAAGAGTCCACTATGATTCTCATAGAATTGATGTCATTGTCCTTAAACTTCTCCATAACTGCAATGTTCTGAGGTTCATTCTCTTTTCCCACTTCAAATTGTGGTTCCATGATCTTTACTTTCACAATATCCAACACTTTATTCTTGGCAAGGATGAGGTCAATCCTTGTCTTCCATGATCTGAAGTTAGAAGCCCCTTCTAACTTGTTTTCTGACTTCATAGAGTAAGTCATGACTGCTTTGACTTGGTCAAATTTTGACTTTGAATTGGTCAACCTTTGACTTTGACCAAAAAATCAAACTTGACGCCTTGGCTTGCTGAGAGTACTAGGAGGTGTGTTAGGCTAGGTTATCCAGAAATTAGATCAAGTGCTTCACTTAAGGTGCCTCAACACAAGGGTTAGAGTTTCATTGCTTCAGAAAAACTCTCACTGCAACTGCAACTGCAACTGAGAAAATCCTCCCAATCTACCTTCCAGTAGTTAGACTATCCGAAGATAATGTGGGCCCATAACCTATTAGAATAATAGGTTTGATAATTTCACCATAGACAATATACAATATTGTCACCCAACCATAGGCACAAAGGCCACCCCCAAGCACCTTAACCTTGATAGAAAAAATAATTCTGGAAGCAAACCCTAGAACCAATAGCCAACCAAGGTAATGTACCTCTCTCCAAAGCTATTGCACCAAGAAAAAATTCCAAGCCATAACCAAGAAGAAATTCCAACCATATAACCAAAGACCAATTCACCACTGCACTAGTTGCAGCTCTCCTCCAGTCATGTGCACCACTTGTCCTTGTGCAGTTGTGAGAGTGAGTGTGGCAAATGAGCTCTAGCGCCTTCTTATTTATAGTCCTCCAAGTGACCTAACTAGACCAACTTCTACTTCTGGAGGATAATAATTTAATATAAATTATTATCTTGAGTTGACTTGTCTTCTAAGTTTATTTCCTAACCTTATAGGTTTTCTCTTTCTTCCCAAAATATTCTAGAATCATCAAAGGTTACATGTAGAGGTTAATACCTCTCGCAGCTATTGTAATATCAACACTTCACCCCCTAAAGGGAATTATTTGATGCATGACACACAATCTGAATTCATGGATACCCCACAACTATAATATTGTGGAAGACCTGGCCCATGCACTATGTGCCATGTCTGCACTCAAAGTTCTTCAAAGCTTCCCAACATAGTGTAAATCCTTGTTGTCTTCCATAGGCGAGGTTGAACCCTTGGAGTCGAGTTTGATAACCTTTGATTCTGATCAAGTTCATCATAGGCTTCCTATCAAATCACTTTCCATATCAAAGTAAGAATGATGGGGGAAAACATTCTTTGCACTGTGATTGATGAAGGATCCTCAACGTGCATCATGTTTATTTCTTGTTGGAAATCCCTTGGATATTCTAATATCAACACTTCTACAACATTGTTGAAATCATTTAATGGGCATATGTTCTAGCCCCATGGGATAATCACCACCTTACCCATCATGTTAGGTGGTAAGATTGCCTTTATTGTTGTGGAGGTTATCAATGCACCTCTTGAGTACAACTTGTTACTCGGGCACACTTGATTCTACGAGATGACTATAATCGTCTCATCAGTCTTTAGGGTCTTACGCTTCCCTCATTAAAGGAAAATAGTGACAATTGATTGACTTATGTTTTGTCCCCCAGACCTTGGATCTAATGTGGGGTCTAATGTACACATTTTCAGTAATACCCAGCAATCTCATATGAGTATAGGTGTGAGGATGTTTAAATATCCTTCACTCATAGGAATGTTTCCCCTTCCCCCACCACCTCCTACTGTGAACATTGCTCCTATCAACATGATTTCATCATTTACCCATGGATCCCTCAACTTTTTTTATCCTTGGGTGGTACATCATCCCAAGGATGTTGAATCATATGGAACATCCATGCCTCTCACCCTAGTTGAGATTTACTATCAGGTGATCTAATCAGTATTCGTTGAACCTGATTTAGACCCTCTTTAAGATGTAGAGTCTAATAAGTACTGAAGTTCTTCCCAGGAAATTACTCCTCTTTCAATTTCCCATGACAACCTTGATATCAAACCTCCATCAGATGAATCTATCATGAAATTCATAGCTTCACCCAATAATCTATGGGAGGATTTGCATCATTGAGTGCCTTTTCTTCTCAATTTGGAACAGTTATAGGATGACATTAAAACTATTGTTTCCACTGATAATTTTCAATGATACCAATCTCTCATTATGATTCATGACATACTTTTAGATGGGAATTTGGAAAATATTTCAAAAACTATCCCCATTGACTTTTCCCAAAAGCCAGAAGTCATGGAATAGATCCTAATAGTTGTTGATTGTTTGTCCCAAGAAATTGAAATTTATACAACCTTATTTAAATAATTTTGTGTTTTTTTTGCTTGGTCCTATGAATAAATGACTAACATTGACTCGTTGATTGTCGAACCTACAATTAAAATGTACAACAAAGCCAAGAAAGTCTAGCAGAAGCTTCAGCCAGTCAACCGAAATAAATTCACTACCATCAAGGTGAAGTCGAAAATCGTCTCCATGCACAGTTTATCTATCTGGTTCCCTTGAGAGAATTGGTTTCCAACCTTGTTTTTGTCTCTAAGAAACATGGCATTATTAGGGATTGTGTCATCTATAGGGACTTGAAAAAAGCTTTTCCAGAGGATAATTATCCAACCTCGTTCATTGATAATGTTATCGATGAATGTGCTAGGAGTGAAATATTCTCGTTCAAGGACGGTTTCTCCGACTATAATTAAATTCATATCAAACCAAAAGATCAGCACAAGACTACCTTCATTTGTCCTTGGTGCACTATTCACGGGTCCAAATGGCGTGTCAAGTAGGAAAAGGAGAACGCCCTCTGGTGGGTCCCAATTAGACCTACTCTCGTTTAGTGTAGCATTTTCTACGAGTATGTGGGCCTCGTTGTCTCTCATAATTAAAAGAATAAAAGGGGAAAGCCAAAAGATTGTCCCCAAATGAGTTCTAATTAATACTAAGACTAATCTAATTGAAAAAAAACTAATCTAAGCTAAATAATTCTAACCTATCCTGCGGGAGAAAAACTAAAATAATGAGTACAGTGAAAGATAATACCATTAGAACCATAAATAACTCATGTATGCTAGAGATAAGTGATAACAACAATGCTTGTTGGATTATTGAGAGGGGGGGTGAATCAGTAATGGAGAAATTTAATCATTTTTGTCCATAAAATGCAAGTGTTATATCAATGTATCATTATCATCCAATAGTTGCAGAGTAAATAAACAATGAACAAATGAGAAATAATATGCATACATAGTACACCAGTGTTTTTACGTGGAAACCCAAAGCGGGAGAAAACCACAGAATGCTTTTTCTTATATGTCTTTAAAAATTGCATTCATTGGAAGCACCAGCTTCCTTTGTTTTCTAGCTGCAACTAGAAGGAGGCTACAACCCCCTAGTTTCTCAAGATACAACCTAAGGGAATTTCCAACTCCCCAATTTTCTGGCTACAACCAGAAGGAAGCTACAAACCCCTATGTTCTCTGACTACAGCCAGAAGGTGGCTACAACCACTTTTCCTTGCCCCGTCCAACCGCCCTGACATAGAAGTAGAATGATGGAACCATTGTCACACTATCACTATGAGATATACCACTATAACAACTTGTACCACTAAATTGCAGCCAACCAACCTGTAACAACATGTACCAAACAACCTGTAATCAACATGTACCATAAACAAGTGCATCAACCATGCACCAACCTGTACCTCAACCTAAATCCCTCATCAATTTCATCACCCAAATATTATTTGTAACTATGTAATAGACCCAGTGTATATGATCACATATCTGCAAACCTTCTTTAACTTTAACAACAAGAGACTAGCATTTTCATCAAACTTTGCTTTAGTCTCACATGACTAATTTTAGATTAGTCAACAACCCTAACTTGCAATAATCATAACAATGTGTTTGTAATGAAAAAATATATGAAAATAGTACACAATGTTATTCGGTGTATTTTGTTCAATTCCTCCAGGTTTCACTACTTGGATCCTCTCAGAAAAGGATTTATAGAAAAAATGGCATACCTTATTGAATTATGGCTTATTCTAGTGAGCGAACTTGTAGAGCGTGCCACGCACAGAATATTTGTTGTATGGATCAAAAAATTGTACATAGAATACTATAGATTCTACTCTAACCAATACATTTGGTCTTACTGAATTTTGATATGTTATGAAGAAGTTATGATGTTTTTACCCGAAACACCTGTTTTAGACTAGTTTCAAGACTAGCCACAAACCCTATTTTCCATGGAGTGTAAATCAAAAATACAATGACCCACAATCTGAAAATTTTATCACATCTACTTGGATATGTTTCCTCCTTGGCCTCCCAATTTCAAGGTATGAATCATTCTATAAAAAAAATTATTGTGAAAATGGTGACATGACCTGTAAATAACATACCTTATAAATCATCATCAAAAGAATTTATCCTCCTTTGAATTTCGGCCTTATTTACTTCACCTTCCCTCTGAAATTCAGATTATATATCCTTTGGTTAACTTAGACACTTGTATATATTCAATATGATCAAGTGTGATTAAAAATGACAGACCATTGCCTCTTATTTATACTTTCATGTAGCTTCATCAAGGGGTTACCTTCTAACCATCTTAACCCACTTTCCTTATTTTAGGGCTAACCCACTTCTAACCACTTGTCCACTTAGTAATTTCTCATTAAATTTATTATTTAAATAATTTCTTTTGTATCCACTTTGACTTATATTACACTAATCACTTCACTTTATTATTTAAATTACCTTCTAACCATCTTAACCCACTTTCCTTCTTTTATGGCTAACCCACTTCTAACCACTTGTCTACTTAGTAATTTCTCCATTAACTTTATTATTTAATAATTTATTTTGTATCCTCTTCGAATTATAGTACACTCATCACTTCACTTTATTATTTAAATAATTTCTTCTTTGCAAACACTTTGACTACTTTGAGCTTTTGGGGCTTCTAGATGACTCATGAGGGTTCTCCAACTTCACATGGACATAACTCTCTAATCGTGAGGAGTTATGTGACATTCCAGATACCACCAGAAATGGCATGACATGTACTATCCATATATAATAGTCTTACCTACAAATATATCAAAACTCATACCATTATCCATCAAAAAAACTTGGGTCCATTACCCAAACCTTTATGCTATGGGACTTTCTTCAAGGGTTGACATCAATGAAAACCAACCAAATTAATCACCAATATCCCCCTTTGGAATTGATGGAAACACTTTGATGCAATACCAAATTCATGTCACTCTTCTCCCCCTGTGACCATTGCTCCCCTTGGAACCATGCCTCTGTGCTCTACATCTTATAAATCTCTCCCCCTTTGTCATCAATGGAAAAGGTATCTTTCCCTCCAGAGTTTCTTGCCCTGACTAAACTATCCTTGGGGATACTCCCCCTGAATGAACCATTCCTGAAACTGATCTCCTGACCTGAACTATCCTCTTTATGGTGCTTCCTTGTGTATATCTAAGACATATAATATAAGCACTCAAAAGCATTCATTTTGAAGTAGAAATTACTCCAAGTCTCTGGCGAAGATACTCAAAGGCTTCTCTTCATAGCAGTTTTGTAAAGAGGTCTGCCACTTTTTCTTTTGTGCCCAAATATTCATCTCTAGTGTTCTTCTCTGCAACTTGTTCCCGTAGAAAGCGATACTTGATTGGAATGTGCTTCGTCTTGCAGTGCATCATCGGGTTCTTTGAGATATTCATGGCATTTATATTATCACAATAGATTGGAATGGGCTCATCATACTCAACCTATATATCTATTAGAGTTTGTTTCATCCATAGAACATATGTACAACATGTTATTGTTGCAATATACTCTACCTCAGTTGTAGATAAGGATACTGATGATTGTTTCTTACTTAGCCATGATACTAAACACTCACCCAAGTAGAACGTTGTTCCACTAGTGCTTCATCGATCATCAATGCAACCTAACCAATCTGCATCTGTGTAGGAAATAAGTGATAGATCCTTTCCTTTTGAATACCATAATCCAAACTCTTATGTTCATTTGAGATATCTAAAAATCCTCTTCACTGCTAATACATGTGATTTCTTTGGTGCTGCTTGAAATCGTGCCACCTATCCAACTGTCTGCATTACATCTAGTTTGGATGTTGTCACATATAATAAGATGCCAATCATTGACCTATATTGCCTCTGGTCTATAGACTTTGAATCATCATTTTTTCTCAACTTGCAACTCATTTGCAATCTTCCATTCTGAACCTCTTTATCATTTCTCTATATACTTAGTTTGAGAAATAAAAACTCCTTGGTTTCTTTGACATATCTGAAGACCCAGAAAGAAGGATAGTTCTCCAAGTAATGACATTTCAAATTCATTATGCATGTCCTTTGCAAATTTCTGGCTTAACCTGTCATCATTGCTTCCAAAAATAATATCATCAACATAAACTTCAATTAATAAAATACTATCTTGAGTTACCTTGATGTAGAGGTTGTTGTCTGCACTTCCTTTTATGAACCCTACCTGATGTAGATATTTATCCAGTCTAGAGTACCATGCTCTAGGAGCCTATTTTAGACCATACAAGGCCTTCTTCAATTTACACACATAATTTTCATTCTCTGACAACTGAAATCCTTCTGGTTGTTCAATGTAGACTTATTATTCAAGTTCCTCATTCAGAAAAGTTGATTTCACGTCCATCTGATACACTTTAATATTCTTGGATCATGCATAAGCTAAAATAAATCGGATTGCTTCCATTCTGGCAACTAGGGAAATTGTCTCTTCAAAGTCTATTCCTTCAACCTGTGTGTATCCTTTACATACCAATCTATCTGTGTTCCTTGTAACCTGTCCATCTTCATTCAATTTATTCTTGAATACCCACTTTATGAAAATCACATTCTTATTCTTCGGTCTTGGAGCCAATTCTCAAGTGTCATTCCTCTCTATTTGATCCAAATCTCCATACATGGCCTTATTCCACAATCCATCCTTGTTGACCTCTTCAAAATTGTTTGGTTCAATCGTATATGAGAGTGCTAGGTGTGTTTGTTCTGGTGAATGGATTCTTCTTCTAGTCTCAAATCCTGCATCTTTGTTTCCGATAATCTAATCTGAAGGATGATTCTTCAGGTGTCTTTAGAGGCACTTGTTGAACTTTCTCTTTTACTTATGTTTGATCCTCTTCATTTTTCCCTTCTACGTCTTCTTCATCCTCTGCTTCTTCTTCGTAAAGTTGTTCCATTGATTCATTTTCTTCTTCCTTTAATTCTCGTCTACCTATTTCATCAATTGTTACATTGATGCTTTCCACAAATTTCTTCAACCTCAGATTGTAACACTTGTATGCTTTCCTTGTACTTGAGTAACCAACAAGTACTCCTTTGTCCACACAAGAGTCAAACTTTTCCATTTTTCCATCTTCTCTTTTGATGTAGTATTTTCTTCCAAATACTCTGAAGTGCTTCACATTTTCTAGTCTTCCTTTCCATAGCTCGTAAGGAGTTTTTTCAGTGTTGTTTTTTAGCATTACTATGTTTTGAATGTGAACCATTGTATGCACTGCATGTGTCCAAAAGATATCTGACAATTTGGAATCCATTAGCATTGTTCTAGCCATGTCCTGTACTATCATGTTCTTTCTTTCAACAACTCCATTCTGTTGAGGTGTCCTAGCAATGGAGAATTGTCTTTTTATTCCATGTTTGTTGTAGTAGTCCATAAATTCCTTTGAATTGAACTATCCTCCATTATCAGATCTCAAACATTTGATTTTTGAATCCATTTCATTTTCAACCATTTCCTTGAAGACTTTGAAGTTTTCAAAAGCTTCTAACTTATTTATGAGAAAGAAAACTGTAGTCATTCTTGTATAATCATCAACTAATCACATAAAGTATTTATCATCTTTTAAACCCTTTGTTGTAGTTGGTCCAACTAGATCATTATGCACAATTTCCAGTGGTGTCGTTGTTGAATATTCCTTTGATTTAAACCGGGTCTTTGTTTTCTTTCCTTGTTGACAATGCTTGCATAAAGTGTTGGTCGGTTTCGTGATCTGGGGCATTTCTCTAACTAATTCATTTTTTATGACTTTGACAAGGTTATCAAAGTTTATGTGACCCATTCTTCCATGCCATAGCCAACTTTCATCTTCCTTTCCTAGACAACACTTTTCATTTTCAATTTCACTTAATACATATATGTTGCTCGAAGTTCTTGCAGTTGTTGCAATCAATTTTCCTGAACCTTCTTTTCTTATCTCGCACTTTTGTGAATTGAAAGTAAATTTATGACCTTGGTCACACATTTGACTCACACTTAGAATATTATGTTTCATATCTTCTACTAGTAGAACATTTTTTGCCTTGGTATTCTTGTTTCCAATTATGACTGTGTCTTTTCCAATTATTTTAGTTGAATCATCATTTCTGAAGGAGACTAATCCATCTCTTTCCTTTCTTAATGTAAGAAACTTGTCTTTATCACCTGTCATGTGTTTTGAACAACCAATGTCAACATACCAACCATGTTTCTTCTGCTTATCTTGTAGAGTGAGTGTGAATTATTCATTATTATATTGATTCTTCTTTCTTATCCATGTTTTCTTCTAAGGTTCATGTATGTGATTGTTGTTGTTCTATTGTGGTTCTCTAGGAGGAACTGTCATTTTGCAATATTTGGCCGTGTGTCCAAAGTTATTATACTTGTATCATTCCACTTCAGTGCTCAATGATTCAAACCTGTTGTAACGTATTCTCTATGTTTCACTAGGCCTTCTTGGATAACCCTTTTGTGTATGACTTTCAAAGTTGTTTGTGTTCTTTTTGTTAGCTCTGAAATTCATATATTTATGTCCAAAATTATTTCATGCATAACATAAACCAAAAAAAATAGTTTGATACCTAGGAGTTGAAGATCTTCTGAAAAGATTTTCTCGTATGAATCCTTCTTCTTCATGAGGCCTATCTTTTAGTCGTTGATTCTGAAATCTGAATCTTCTCGGTGGAGGAGTGTCCCTGTAATCTTATTTGTAGGTCTTCATATCCCCTTTGATTGTTGTTGCATAGATTTTTGGATATGTTTCTTGTTCTGTTGTTTTGGAGCTTGATCCCTTTTCTGTCTGATTGTATCCAAGTTTTTTCTTATCATGATGAGGCTTTTGACTTTTTATAATGTCATCCAAAAATTTTGAGTTGTTCTTCATATTTTTCTTTTGAAGATCCTTTCATAATGTGACAATCTCTAATTCCAAATTTTCAATGACCCTGTATCTTTCTTCTAGCTATTATTTGAGTGCTTCTTCAATTCTTTTATTTTCTTCTATTTGAACCTTCTAATTTGTGATCATTCATTCTAGTTCCTGAGTGTCTTCTTTATTGTATAGTTCTTCTTGTAGCTTCTTATTTTTCTTCTTCTCTCTTCTTATAACATCTATGGCACACAAAAATTCTTCTCGATAGTCAACTTATGCCTCTTCATATTCTTCTTCGGTGTCTTCTTTATCAAAGTCTTCTACTTCCATGAATAGAACTCTTTATGTCTCACTATCAATGACTTCATCTTCATCTAATGAAGATATGTCTTCTTTGGTGCATAAGATTTTCTTGAAAGCTTTATTTGTGGTTATTTTTCCTTTATATGTTTGCTTTCTATTTGAGTAATCGTCATCATTCCTCTTATTTTTCTTATGAGAAAATTTGTTAGCAAAATGACCAATACCATCACAATTAAAACAAATTAATGGAAACTTACCTTAATATCTGATGTTGGTTCCCTTGTTCAATCTTTTGACAAAGTTGGTCATTTCTTCATCATCTTCTAAGATGTCATTGTTATTTCTATGTTCTTTTTCCTTTTGCTTTCCCCTTTGCTTTGACCTTTTGGATGCTTTGAAAGTTGCTTCTTTTATATATGGATTTTCCTATTCAGTTCTCATTTCATATGCTATGAATATTCCATGTAGTTCATCCATGCTTGTTGAGTCTAGATCTACTCTTTCTTCTAGTGTTGATATCTTAGAATCAAATATCATAGGAAGATATCTTAGTACCTTTTGAACAATTATAGATTCTTTAATTTCTTCTCCCAATCCTATGATTGCATTTATTTTTTCATCGACTCATAAGAAGTAAGCTACAATATTCTCATCTTCCTTCATAGTTAGTTGTTCGAACTAACCTCTGTAAGTTTGAAGCTTTGTTGCTTTGACTTTTGAATCTCCTTCATAAATATTTTGAATCTTGTCCCAAATCTCTTTAGCGGATTTACAATGTATAACTTTGGTGTATATTGACTCGCAAAGACCATTTAGAAGTGCATTTGTGGCTTTGGAATTATTTTTCTCGAGTTTTATTGCTCTTTCATTTGTCGGTGGAATTGTTGGTTTCGTGTATCCATCTACAACTGATTGTCAAATTTCATCCTTTTGCTCCAAAATGCTTGCTTCTATCCATAAAACTCTGGTATTCCAATTTTATACATGTTGTTGCTCTCCATGATCTACCTTTCAGTGGTTAAACTGATTTCTGAAGGAACCTGCTCTGATACCAATTGTTGGATTATTGAGAGGGGGGGTGAATCAGTAATGGAGAAATTTAATCCTTTTTGTCCATAAATTGCAAGTGTTATATCAATGTAGAATTATCATCCAATAGTTTCAAAGTAAATAAACAATGAACAAATGAGCAATCATACACATATACAGTACAGCAATTTTTTTACGTGGAAACCCAAAGTGGGAGAAAACCACGAAATGTTTTTTCTTATATGTCTTTAAGAATTACATTCATTGGAAGCACCAAATTCCTTTGATTTCCAGTTGCAACTGGAAGGAGGCTACAACCCCCTATGTTCTCCGGCTACAACTGTTGGGGACCAATAATCATAGGTAACTCGATTCTTCGGCTGTTGATTTGGCATTTCTCCCGTGATGAAGACATCTGGCTCAGTTGATTCCATTTTTCCCTCCATCCATTTCACCGATCCACCATCACCCTTATGCATCCTTCATCCACCACTGCGCTCTCACTCCCTTGTCCTTTTGACCCATTGAGTATGTCTCGCTCGCCACCCATCCATGCATAAACCAAACATAGGCTAAAAAGAATAATAGATTAATAAGGTTAGGAATAAAATTGGTGTAGTTAGAATATGTTAAACTTGTTAATAATAAATTTATCATTAATTAATTAATTAATGATTAATAATTAAATTATTTTTTAGTAATTAGGTTAGTTTGTTAATCAAAATAATAATTAAAAAAAAAACAATGTAATAAC
>ML778360.1:677084-698172 GCA_009831015.1 Picea engelmannii
ACAAACAAACAAATTAAAATGTAACGCATAACAAATACAATAAACACATAAAACAAAAATTTAAATATTAAATAAACAAAAAACAAATCAAAATTCAAATACATTAACACTCCCGTACTATGCACGTATCTCAAAAAACAAAAAAATAAATCAACGTTCAATAAAAATTGCGGACCCCCCCTTGCCATCTGAACTTTAATGAGAGGGGGTGTCCGGAATCAGTGGTTTCACATTACCACCCCCTGGACACTTGTCATCTCCACAGGCCAGCAGACCCCCCCCCCCTCAAAACCACTTACCACCTCAGGGGGGGGTCCAGAATTACCACTTTTGCCCAGAAAACCATTTTTCCCAAATTTCGCCCATTTTTGCCTGTTCAGCATGTCATTTTCCAAAGGCGATTCTGGGGAAAAGGGGAAATATTTTAAAAAATCGAGAGAGGTTTTTGTTCAGAACAGGATAAAGAACAAAAATGTCTTCCATATTTTTAAAAGGTGCCACCAATTGGGAGAATCGAAGTTGTCTTTCAGCCTCATTTTTTGGATCTGTGATTTTCCTGTTATAGTCACGATTGTGCGGGAGCCGTTACGGCGAGCTGGAGGAAAATTTGGCGAAACCAAAGAAGATTTTTTTCCAAAACATTCCCATATACAATAACCTCCTTCATTTTTTTCCCAAGTGTTAGCATTAAAGAGAAACAAATGTCTGTGAGGACCCTTATTTTGCATAAATTCGGCCCGTCTTTCATGGCGGACAGTTCAGGATTTTTGGGGATTTGTGGCTATTTTTGGCCAAGGCGGTTGAATCCGACTTCCAAAAACTTTTTGGTGGATTTATACTATTTATTCATATGATTTTAATGTAATAGTTTTTTATTCTGGACCCGAGACAAGGAGGGACCATGATTGAACTTGGTATCAGAGCTCACAGAGCTTTTTATGTTTCGTCAATCCGATAATACAGTCACAGCAGCTATAAGATTCATATGTCATTTTTGGTGGTGATGTTTTTATTATTCACTGTGATTTGTTTCCATTGTATTTCTTAAGTTATTCATACTCTGAACTATGCAAAGAAGTTCAAAGAACAGAATTTGTTGAGACATACACTATGTTTCCAGACAGTGCCAAATCAAAGACTCCAATGGAGGAAGAACTTGAATCATGACCAAATAGCCTAGAATGACCAGGTACTCAAGCTCAAATTTTATTCATGATATTATTAGTTTCATCTGCAATTACTTTCTCTCTTATCATAATCTTGGTCCAGAGTATATTGTTGTCAATGTTTTCTTCTCAATGGTTAATTTCAGGATTCTTGATTGCCCTGTTATTGTATGGTCCTCTCACCTTGCTCCTCTAAATCCAAAATAAAATTCTAAGAATCCAACAAGAGTGTCTGCCTTGCCCTGTAAGGCTGTATGTAGAACTTGTCTTTGATTGAACTTCAGGTTGTGACCCCATTACCCATGGACCTCTTTTCTCCTGTTTCAGCCAATCATTTAAAAAATCCAAACTCTGAACTCATTAGCTAGCCTAATATCTATTCAAACAAATCTATATCAAACAGAGAGATCCCTCTCTAAGTCTTGGAGGGATAGATCCAAGACTCAAAGTGGTTTTGATCCTGCCTCTGTGACTACCTCCTCAGCCTTGGGAAAATTACAGAGTGATAACAGAATGGTGACCATACTGGGGAAACTTTCCCTAGTAGTGCACTTCAAAGTTCCAGATCTGATCACTAATGGTGGACAATGACCAGACATAAGAAGGCTGAGATCATTCACCTGGTGACTCCAATCAGCTCCAGACAATGCCAAATCAAAGACTCCAATGGAGGAATAACTTGAAGCATGACCAAGTAGCCTAGAATGACCAGGTACTCAAGCTAAAATTGTATTCATGATATTATTGGTTTCATCTGCAATTACTTTCTCTCTTATCATAATCCTGGTCCAGAGTATATTGTTGAAATCCAGGATGATCATTTTCAACCTGAAGAGCCTCAAAGGATTGAGCCCATTCCCATAGCTCTGGTACACACTTAAATACCTATAGGAAGCCTTGATAGACATAAGCCTCCTGCCTTGCTTCCTACAGATGTAAAGATCTCTGATACATATGCGAAAATTCTAGATTCACAGGTCAAAATATCAGCTTGTTATAAGACCCTTGCTTTACCTCCTACACCTGAGAAAATCACAGACAGATACAAACCTCTAGATTTTCCTCCTATCCTCCATGACCTCCCTGCAAATTATATCAATAATCTACCCCGGTTTGATGGAGATAATACCAATATCAATGCTGAAAAACACATCCAGAGGTTTGAAGATTTCCTTGAACTTTATGAGGTTGAAGATGATGATGTCTATATCAGGATGTTTGCCTTGTCTTTGCAAGGAAAGTTAAAAATTGGTTTAAAAACCTTCTATCTGCAAGCATCAGAAATTTTCATCAGTTCATGCAAGTTTTCTTAGATAGGTGGGTGATCATGAGAAATGTCTTTCTCATCCTAGAAGAATATGACCATTTGAAAAGATGACCAGGGGAAACAGCACAATAGTTTTCAGCAAGATTCAATAAGGTATAGCATGCAATGCATGCTGATATAAGACCACCCCCAGGATCAGCTCACTTGCATTACCTAGATGCCTTCAATCCTGAGATGACATTCCAATTAAGAGAATGGAACACTACTACTCTTGAAGAAATGGAAAATATTGCAGTCGATGTGGAAGCTAACTTGCTGAACAGAAAGGCAAAGTTAAAGGTAGAAGAAAAATATAGAATAGAAGAGGAAAGAATGGCATCTTCAGAAGTGAAACTAGATGTTCTGGAAAACATTATAAGAGAGATTATGTAGAAGATTAGCATGAAAGATGAACTTGTTGTTCAAAGACCTTACGTTCCATTAATACCAGAACAGACAAAGATCAATGTCCTCAAACACTTTGCATCCCATCCTCAGTATTTTGAACCACCAATGGATTATTTCATGTATTCAATTCATAACATAGTCAAAGATGAAGTTCTAACTCAGCTTGTTGAAGAGCCATTGGCTGATATGATGTGCATGTTTGATGACTTTTCTTACTGGAATAATTTACCCAAGTGTGATCAGTATGATGATGATCATGAGGCTGAAATAGATGTTGATTGTTCAAAGAAACCAACATCATGTCATTGGTAGGAAGAAGATCAGTTACAGCTCAGATATGACAATCAACCTCTGCCCAACAATCATGACAGTGAAGAGGAAAATGAAGAAAATCTCAGAGTAAGTGGAAACACTTTGCCCTTATGTTTCTCATCTTTTCAATTTCTAAAAAGAAACTCTAGGCCAGTTGTAAATAGTGAAGACAGAAAATTCTCTGATCAATCAGTTGAAGATGCCATTGTTGATATGGAGGTTGTTCTAAACCCAGAATTGCAGCCCTTGACCTACTTTGATTTTCAAATTCCAGATGAAAGCTTAAAGCCTGAGACAAATTATGAGTTAATCCAAAATAACTCTATATCATTATGCTTTAATTCATTTCAGTTTTTGAAAAATAATCTTGAGTATATGCTAGAGGATAAACACACAGAAAAGAAAGAAGTTTTAGTGGAACCAATGCAGTAGTCATTTCAATTTCTATAGGATCCAATATCCGATGTGATGGATGACTTTTGTTGTCAAAGTCATTTTCCATCATCCAGCTATGGAATGAAAATCTGTTATGATATTGACATGACTAGGCAGTCAACTCCATTGTCTTTTTCAGCAGAAGTCTCATTACAAAGCCCATCAGAAAATTTGTTGCCATATCAAGAAATTTTTGAGGATCTAGATAGCATAGATACAGTGTTAGATCATGTTGTTGACTTGGATGAATTTAAAAATCAAGGGACAAGTCAATTCTACCTTGATCCTATAGCTACCTACATGGATAAATTTTTCACTGCAGAGCCCCAATCTATTTCTGGCATTACTTTTGGCCTTCATGATTGCAAAGGTATCGGTTGTAAAGATCGGGTTGAAAAGTAGTTCATGATGCCTATGCAAGTTCTATTTATGATATTGATTGAAAACATTGAAACAGTAGAGCTAGTAGAGCATTTGCTCGACTGGCTGCACTCGCATTATTGTATCATTTAGAATGAATAAATTGTCAGTAGTGTAGGGTAGGTAGCAGTTTTGAATAAGCTTGGTCATTTCAACATCTTTTCAGTATTGTATGATTTCTAGCAGAGTTTGCATTTGATAGTATCTAGTTCACTGTTCAATCAAATCTGAGCCAGTTCAAATATTGTAGCTGCAGTGACTCCATGGCCCAATGAATAAAGAATCGGTCTGTATGTTCAGAGTTCAATGGTTCTTGACACCTCCTGAAAGAGATGCCATCCCCAGGTGGATCCTATGTTGGGGACCTATAATAATAGGTAACTCGATTCTTGGGTTGTTGATTTGGCATTTCTCCCGTGATGAAGACATCTAGCTCGATTGATTCCATTTTCCCCTCCATCTATTTCGCCTGATCCTCCATCACCCTGCCGCATCCTTCATCCACCACTGTGCTCTCACTCCTTTGTCCTTTTGACCCATTGAGTACGTCTCGTTCACCACCCATCCATGCATAAACCAAACTTAGGCTAAAAAGAATAATAGATTAATAAAGTTAGGAATAAAATTAGTGTAGTTAGAATAGGTTAGACTTGTTAATAATAAATTTATCATTAATTAATTAATTAATGATTAATAATTAAATTAGTTGTTAGTAATTAGGTTAGTTTGTTAATCAAAAAAAAATGTAATAAAATTAATAATAAAACAAAACTTAAAAATTAAAAAACATATAAAAACATACACTAAAACAAAACATATATTAAAACATTAATGAATAAATAATAATAAACAAAAATAAAAAATATAATAAAACAAAACAAATTTAAAAAAACAAACAAACAAACAAATTAAAATGTAACGCATAACAAATACAATAAACACATAAAACAAAAATTTTAATATTAAAAAACAAAATACAAAATCAAAATTCAAATACATTAACACTCCCTCACTATGCATGTATCTCAAAAAACAAAAAAATAAATCAACGTTCAATAAAAATTACAGACCCCCTTTGCCATCCGAACTTTAACGAGAGGGGGTGGTCCGGAATGAGTGGTTTCACATCACCACCCCCTGGACACTTGTCATATCCATAGGCCAGTGGACCCCCCCCCCCCTAAAACCACTTACCACCTCAGGGGGGGTCTGAAATTACCACTTTTGCCCAAAAAACTGCTTTTCCCAAATTTCGCCCATTTTTGGATGTTCATCATGTCATTTTCCAAAGGGGATTCCGGGAAAAAGGAAATGGATTTTAAAAAACTGAGAGAGGTTTTTGTTCAAAATAGGCTGAATAAAAAAAACCTCTTCCATATTTTGCAAAGGTGCCACCAATTGGGAGAATCAAAGTTTTCTTTCAGCCTCATTTTTCAGATTTTTGGTTTTTCTGTTACAGTCTCAATTTTACGGGAGACGTTACGACGAACTAGAGGTGAATTTGGAGAAACCAAAGGAGTTTTTTGTCCATAAAATTCCCATATACAATAAACTCCTTCATTTTTTTCCCAGGTGTTAGCATTGAAGAGAAACAGATGTCTGTGTGGACCCCTGTTTTGCAGAAATTTGGCCCATCTTTCATGGCGGGCAGTTCAGGATTTTTGGGGATTTGTGGCTATTTTTGGCCAAGACGGTTGAATCCAACTTCAAAAAAAAATTTCGTGGATCTATACTATTTATTCATATGATTTTAATGTAACAGTTGTTGATTCTGAACCTGAGACGAGGAGGGACCATGATTGAACTTTGTATCAGAGCTCATAGAGCTTTCTGTATTTCGTCAATCCAATAATACAGTCACAGCAGCTACAAGATTCATGTGTCATTTTTGGTGGTGATTTTTTTATTATTCACTGTGATTTGTTTCCATTGTATTTCTTAAGTTATTCATACTCTGAATTATGCAAAGAAGTTCAAAGAACAGAATTTGTTGAGGCATACACTCTGTTTCTGGCTTTGACATAATTGTCAATGTTTTCTTCTCAATGGTTAATTTCAAGATTCTTGATTGCCCTATTATTGCCTGGTCCTCTCACCTTTCTCCTCTAAATCTAAAATCAAATTCTAAGAATCCAACAAGAGTGCCTACCTTGCCCTGTAAGGTTATTTGTAGAACTTGTCTTTGATTGAACTCCAGGCTGTGACCCCATTACCCATGGACCTCTTTTCTCCTATTTCAGCCAATCATTTAAAAAATCCAAAATCTGAACTCATTATCTAGCCTAATATCTATTCAAACAAATCTATATCAAACAAAGAGATCCCTCTCTAAGTCTTGGAGGGATAGATCCAAGACTCAAAGTGGTTTTGATGTTGCCTCTGTCACTGCCTCCTCAACCTTGGGCAAATTACAGAGTGATAACAACAACCACTTGTCCTTTCCCCGTCCAACTGCCCTGACATAAAAGTAGAATGATGGAACCACTCTCAAACTATCACTATGAGATATACCATTGTAACAACTTGTACCACTGACTTGCAGCCAACCAACCTGTACCAAACAACCTGTAATCAACATGTACCATAAACAAGTGCATCAACCATGCACCAACTTGTACCTCAACCTAAATCCCTCATGAATTTCATCACCCAAATCTGATTTGTAACTCTGTAATAGACCTGGTGTATATGATCACATACCTACAAACCTTCCTTAACTTTAACAACAAGAGACTAGTATTTTCATCAAACTTTACTTTAGTTTCACATGACTAATTTTGGATTAGTCAAAAACCCTAACTTGCAATAATCATAACTATGTACTTGTAATGAATAAAGATCTAAAAATAGTACACAATGTTCTTTAGTGTATTTTATTCAATTGCTCCAGGTTTCACTACTTGGATCCTCTCATAAAAGGAGTTATAGAAAAAATGGCATACCTTGTTGAATCCTGGCTTATTCTAGAGAGAAAACTTGTAGAGCATTCCACGCATGAAATATTTGTTGTCTGGATCTAAACATTGTACACAATATACTACAGAATGTACTCTAACCAATACATTTGGTCTTACTGAATTTTTATATGTTATGAAGAAGTTATGACATTTTTACCCGAAACAGTTGTTTTAGACTAGTTTCAGGACTAGCCACAAAGCCTATTTTCCACGGAGTGTAACTCCAAAAATAAAACGACCCACAAGATGAAATTTGTATCACAACTACTTGGATATGTTTCCTCAACAGCCTCCCAATTTCAAGTTATGAATCATTCTAGAAAAAAAAAATTATTGCGCAAATAGTGAGATGACCTGTAAATAACATACCTTATAAATCATCATCAAAAGAATTTATCCTCCCTTGAATTCCGGCCTTCTTTACTTCACCTTCCCTTTGAAATTCAACTTATATATCATTTGGTTACCTCAGTCACTTTTATATATTCAATATGTTCAAGTGTGATTAAAAATGAGATACCCTTGCCTCTTATTTATACTTTCATGTAGCTTCCTCAAGGGGTTACCTTCTAACCATCTTAACACACTTTCCTTATTTTAGGGCTAACCCACTTCTAACCACTTATCCACTTAGTAATTTCTCATTAACTTTATTATTTAAATAATTTATTTTGTATCCACTTTGACTTATATTACACTCATCACTTCACTTTATTATTTAAATTACCTTCTAACCATCTTAACCCACTTTCCTTATTTTAGGGCTAACCCACTTCTAACCACTTGTCCACTTAGTAATTTCTCCATTAACTTTATTATTTAAATAATTTCTTTTGTATCCTCTTTGACTTATAGTACACTCATCACTTCACTTTATTATTTAAATAATTTCTTCTTTGCAAACACTTTGACTACTTTGAACTTTTGGGGCTTCTAGATGACTCGTGAAGGTTCTCCAACTTCACATGGCCATAAATCTCTAATCGTGAGGAGTTATGTGATGTTCCACATACCACCGGAAATGGCATGACATGTACTATCCATATAGAATAATATTACCTACAAATATATCAAAACTCATACCATTATACATAAAACAAACTTGGGTCCATTACCCAAACCTTTGTGCTACCAGAATTTGCTACCAAACTTTCTTCAAGGGTTGACATCAATGACAACCAACCCAATTAATCAACAATAATATGGATACATAAGAAATTAATTGTACAGTGCATCCATAACATTATTTCTATACTCATAAGGAAACATATTACAACATGAGAATATAGAATAGAGTGAAGAAATAGTTCATACAACAGAATTGTATGCTACTCGGGTAGAAGACAAATGCACAAAGAATAGTCTCATGTATATACACTGAAGTCACAAATTTCCAGAATGCCTCTTTCTCTTTATTATTTCAAAATTAATAGTACCATATTTAATTTACAAACAGAAAAATTCCCTTCTTACATTAAGTGAGCTCTCTTTTATAAAACAAGAGAGACTCTTCAGCTCTTGTGGTTGTTCATTTCGTTTTCCCCCAAATGTATTTTACATTTTCTAAATTGAATACGTGAGAGTTATAAATGGAAATTGAAGAGTCTTCTAGGTGGTTATTTTTTCCCTTGGGAAATTCATAAATGACATTCATTTTCAAATACTAGTATCTTTTCATGTTAAGGTTGTATTTTATTTTTTGAGCTATCCTGGGAGTTTCTGGTGTTTTCATGTTGATTAATATCTTCTGATCTTATTCTCCTTTGTATCATCTTTCCATCTATTTTGGGATTGATTTCGATGCTTGTAGCTTGAGATATGATTGTTTGAACATATCATATCTCATTCTTCAACCAAATTTAAGTTTCTTCTATGTTTTTCATTTTGGAACAATTTTTGCAATCAATCTACCAACACTTGACATCCCATCAGGTCTTCCTCTCTTCCAAATTTCCAGTGAGCTATCTTGGGCCTGATTTCATTTCTCCTAGCCCCAAATATGTCTTCTTGAAGTCTATACAGTCATTTCTTCCCCCAAATTTGTGGTCTATATTTTTCTACATTTTTTGACATCCTATGTCACATTTCTAGAATGAATACCTCTTCCACTTCATTCTGTTGTCTGATACATTTCCAATGAGGTATCATTGGCTCAATTCTGACACTTGCATCCCAAGTTATGCTTGTTTGAAAATTTTCACTTAGTAGTCATCGATCATGCTTGTGGGTGAATATGGGTCGTTGATCCTTAACCTGCAAACAAAAATCCCACATGCATAAAAGAGTTCAACACTTAGTGATTTAAATGGTTTTATCCATTATATATAGTTTGAATAAGAACTTTAGTGGGCATAGGACATGTGGCTTGTAATATATTTTTGGTCCATTTTCCTCCTAAAATTAGGAAAATAATATAAAAGAAATAAAAACAACAAAATAAATTACATTAACCTACATTGATTACAATAAATAAACAAAATTAATAAAATTTCCCTTAATGGAAATCAAAACTAAAATTAATCTAAATAGCCCTACTAATGTGAAAATAAAATTTACTAAAATAAAACTAATAAAATATTAAAATATTCCCCCATTTCCCATAAAAACAGGAAATAATAAAATCAAATATCAAAAGTAAAAATAATAAAATGAAACATTATCCTCTAACCCATATGAAAGTCAAAATTAATTAAGTAAATAACCCCATCTAGCCACTTGCAATTATAAAAACTATATAAAATATCCCAACCCATGTGAAATCATTAAAAATTAATAAAAATCAAAATATCCCCCCAACCCAAAATATAACCTATGGTCCAAACATTTAAAAATAAAAAAGCGTGGGTTAAATAATCCCATCAAAGTGATGGATGGTCGGAGTGGTGAATTAAGGAAGAGTTGACTTCACAATCCAATGGATACGAATCTGATGGATTTCCATCGGAGTCCAACAATCGTGATGTGGAACTTAAGTCTCCACACTTCACTCTAATAAAAAATATTTGATGGTAAAACAAATCATTAAAATAATCCCCCTCCCGATGGCCTGGCCCATAACTATTAAAATAATATAAGGTGCATGTTTCCAAAAAGAAACAAATTTTAAAATAATCTATATTCACGTTTTTCAAAATATTATTAAAATAAACATTTCCCCAAAAACAATATTAAAATAATTCATGTCAAAATATTACTCTGATGGGTCTCGGAGTCTGACAGTCGGAATAGTGAGTTAAGGGGTGAGTTCACCACTCTGATGGGAGCTCACTCCGATGAGCTAAGTTCGATGGAATCTCAGAGTTCGATGGTTGGGAGGTGAACTTGAAGCATGAAGTGTGGATTCTAATGGTTTAAAACATTAAAATAATATAAAGCTAGATCTCGAAGAGAAAGATTAATAAAATATGGTTTCTAAAGTATTTGGGAGGAGAGGTAGCGGTTCCATGAAAATAGGAAGGATTCCCAAAAAATATGGATGTGTGTCTTAAATGTTGAAAAACAAATTATGGGAATAATCATGAGGCACATGTGAGGACCAATGGGGATGGACTTGCGATGTTACATTATATTTTGGTGGGTGGGAAAAATAAAAATAAAAATAAAAAAGGTTAAATTAAAACCAAATCAAAAGAGGAAAAATAGAATGGGTATATACAAGTTAGGCATTAAGGATGGAAATTTTAGTAGGGGGGGATTTCCTTTTACTTGTAAGAGATAAATTAAAGATAGGTTGGTGTGGCCTCAAAAAATGGAGACACGCTAGAAGACCCAGTTATCTATATCATTAGAAGTCTAGGGCCTTTACTTCAGATCTGAATTTCAAAGATAAGTTCAACAAACTGCATGCAATTTTCCAATATTCATGGGTACCACAATGATGCCAAATTTCTAAATGATATAATCCAAAATTTCTAGTAATTGTGATCTAACATATCCTTTTCAAAGAGCCAATTAGTGAGGTAAATTATTTTACTAGTTGCATACTTTATATTGGTTTTGGTTTGATCATGGGTTTTCACCTTTTATAACAAGAAAACAACTATGTAAGTGTGTTCCTCATCTCTCTTTTCCCAGAATTGCTTCACTTCCAGCAAGCATCCACATCCTCGTTGAATTTTCCTCAGTACCATACAAGCATATCCCCGCTGCCAGCAAGCGTCCATATCCCTGACGAGTTTAATTGTACTTCCCACACTATTAATAGTGTTCAACTTCATTTTTATTATAGTGTGGGAAGTACAAGTAAACGCTTCAGGGCTATGCATGTTAAGCCCTAAATAGTGGCTCATTACCCCTTAATTAGGGTATATTATGTTATTAATTTTATTTTATTTATGTCGGCTTTAGTCCATTAGTTGCAATTATACCTCCTAGTCTCCTATATATACCAAGGAGACATTTTCATTTTGAATGATCTGGGAATTGTACATTTATGTGGGCATAAGGAGGTTTCCCCCTCGAAGAGGCTTATTATATAAGTTTCTCTCTTTTTCAATGCATTGAGTACTTATTATGAGGTTTCTATATGCTATATTGATATTTGGTTCTTAACATATGGTATCAGAGCTCAAGGTCTTGGGGTTTCGCTGCTACATCTGAGACACCTTGGAATTTTTGCTATAACTTTCTTTCTACAATGCTTCAAACAGAATGGCTTGGAAGATATTTAGTAGACATATCAAGGTATGTTGGGCTAAAATTTCAGCTCCTTAGGCCTTATAATTTCGGAGATACATCCTATGCAAGATAGGGTTCTGGAATCATCTTGAACTAAGTCATTACGGAATTGTTTCTATAAAACAATTTATGTAACATTTCAGACACTGAACTCCGGAGGCTATTCATATAAATTAGTAAGGTATCTTTGGTAAAAGGTATAGCTTCTGGGTCATCTTAAATTTGTCAATACACCCTGTGGAAGATAGGGCATCTGACTAGTCCTATTGACTAGTCTCAATAAGATTTTTCAGGTAAAACAATCATAACTTCTTCCTAGAGTATCCAAATTGAGTGAGACTAGTTTCATTGGATAGTGGACAGTCTGTAGTATTTTTGGTACAAATTTTAGAATTTTATATCATTTATTTTGTGCGGGGCACGCTATACAAGTGAGATCTCCTGGAAAGGCCAAAAATTAGCAAGTTGTGGGGAAGTTTCCATAAATTCCACTTGGCACATCCAATTTTGATCAGACCTGTGGCATTGTAGAGAAGAAATATCATAGAACTACAAAAAATAAAGTTTCATACCTAGAAGGACCGAAACTTTGGAGATACAGCAGAAGAAAGATTGTCTAGCAGAACCACCTCAAAATCAAGGTTCAAAAGTGATACTTTGCCAACATGCCACCCAAAAAGGGAACTTCTACACCAAATAAGCCTCCAGAAAATCCTAATTGGACTCTTTATGAAGGTGAAGAAATGCTTAGGGACATAAATGATTTACAAAAGAAGATAGTTTCAAAAGATGAACTACAAGAGATGGAAGCTAAGTTGGAGGCAATAAATACTAAGATGGATGGTTTAAAAGAGGAGATCATGGAAGGATTGAAAAATTTTGTAATAGAGAGGACACCTGAAAGTGAAAATGTATCCCATGAAATTCATGACGAGGACACAAGGAAGGTGAATCAAGAATGGAGAAACTCTAACTTTGGGTTGAAGACCAACCATGTTCCTAAGACCGATATGTGGAAGTTTGATGGCAAGGACCCTATCACATGGATACTTCAGTTGGAGCAATTCTTTGATCTACATAATGTTCCACATACACAAAAGGTACAAATTGATTCTTTATATTTATAACCCAATCAATTTGTATGGTATAGATGGCTTTGTTCTCGTAAATCACTCATCACGTTTTTCCAATTTTCATGGAAGAAATGATAGCACACTATGAGGATACAAGGAGCAATACCTTCTTTAGCCAATTGATAAATCTCAAGCAAAAGGGTTCAGTTACAGAGCACATTGAGAACTTCCAAAGATTGAATATAAAGGTAACATATATTCCAGATGAGCACTTGATTGATGTATTCATAGGAACTTTAAGAGATAACATTCAACATGAGGTTCGCCTTTGGGAACCCAAATCATTGGAAAATGCATTTAGGGTGGCAAGAAATGTTGAAAGTAAAAATATGGCTATGGCTACTAGAAGGACCAATCCTAACATCTATAGAGAGAATAATTCTCCTTCTTCTAAAACACCTCAACCTACAGGGTTGACACCTCAAAAATTGGAGGAAAGAAAAGAAAAAGGTTTATGCTTTAATTTTGACAGCAAGTACAGTAAGGGACATAAGTGTGGTGAGAAGAAATTATTCTACATAGATTGTGAAGAGGAAGAATAACAAGAACCATCTCAAGATGAAAACGTAGACTCAATTTCATCTGAAGAGTTGACTCCCACGATATCGTGTAATGCATTGGCTGGAATTAGCACTCCTCAAACCCTCAAGATCGAAGGATATATCAAAAAGAATAAGGTAATAGTCCTAATTGATTATGGCAGTACTCATAATTTTATTCGATATAAATTAGCCAAAGATCTCAATTGCTTTGTATATCCAGCACTAGAGTTTCAAGTAATGATTGCAGATGGAGGAACTATCAATTGCTCAGGAAAATGCAACAAGATCAATCCTACTTTGGGGGAATATGTAATGAATAGTCCAATGATTTATATACCCATGGGTGGTGTTGATGTTGTACTAGGAATCCAATGGCTACAATCATTAGGAACAGTGGCTTTTAATTTTCAAGAACTTTTCATGAAATTTTCATTGGAAGGAAAATAAATTGAACTAAGAAGTATCACAGGGAAACACGGTAAGGTGATAAGCTCTAATGGCATGACAAAATTATTGAAAAAGGTGAATCAAGGTGTTATTGCACAACTATGCTCACTAGATGTTCAAACATCTAAGCCATCTATTCCTCTAGATCTCCAAGGGATCATTGATAAGCATTCCAAATTATTTGAAGATATTCCCAAAGGACTTCCACCCACTCGAAATCATGATCATGATATTCACCTAATTCCTGGCATTGTTCCTCCTAACATCAGACCATATAGATACCCTTATGCCTAGAAGAGTGAAATTGAGCGCATGGTTGAAGAAATGTTAGAGGATGGCATTATTAGACCTAGCCAAAGTTCTTACTCTGCACCGATGGTAATGGTATTCAAGAAATATGGCTCATGGCGTATGTGTCCAGATTATAGAGAGTTCAACAAGATCACTATTAAAGATAAGTTTCCCATTCTTGTCATTGATGAATTGTTATATGAACTACATGGAGAAATCTATTTCACAAAGTTGGATCTTCGTTCAGGGTATCATCATATTAGAATGAAGGAAGAAAATATCCCAAAAACAACATTTTGAACTCATGAAGGCCATTATGAATTTTTGGTCATGCCTTTTGGCCTTACAAATGCACCTTCCACATTCCAAGGGTTGATGAATTCCATTTCAATCCCTTCCTTTGAAAATTTGTGTCAGTATTTTTTGATGATATACTAATCTATAGCAAGGCTTGGGAGGATCATGTGCGACATGTTGACAAGGTGCTACAACTACTAAAGGAGCAACAACTATGTGCCAAACCATACAAATGTTTCTTTGGAGTGAAGGAGGTAGAGTATTTGGGTCATATTGTATCTCATGAAGGTGTCAAGGTAGACCCTAACAAGATTAAGGCCATGATGGACTAGCCGATTCCAAAAACATTGAAGAATCTTAGAGGATTTTTGGGTTTGGCAGGTTACTACCGCAAGTTTGTTCAACACTATGGAAGAATAGAAGCACCTTTAACGACACTAAATAAGAAGGATACATTTTCATGGACTCCAGAGGCAACTAAATATTTTGAACAACTTAAAGAGTGTAATGAACCTGTTCGTCACGATGAAAACCTCTTAACAAGTGCCAAATTTTTATTTTTATTTTGTGTGTGCGTGTGGGTGCAAGATAATAATTAAAATCGACTCAGCGTCGCCATACGACGACAAACATGGTGCATGCAACTGCAACAACATAATGATCTAAGATGCACATCAATCATCTGCAAGCAATGAACGTCAATCAACCGACAATAAATATGACTAACTACCCGCTCGTCCTACCCTGCAATGGTTGGGACCTCCAAGACACATAAGCAACGCTCAAGCCCAGGTTCCCATCGATTTTAACCATTTAAGGTCTCAGGGTTGGCAACTATTCTGAGGAACATGGAGGTGTCTACATCCCACCTGACACAAGTAGACCAAGCGATTACATGATTACAACCAAGTACAACAATAATTAAATGAAAAACTGTGGCCTCTACGGAAGGCACAAGACAAGGGACTCAGACAACGACCAACCAAAATTAAGACAAGGCATTGTCTATGACTCAACTGTGATTGATTACAGACCAATTATTCCATTTAAATTTCATTAACCGACGAGTATCTTAAACATAACATAAATCCAATTAATTGCAATTCCCCATTTACCAATTCATAACAATTGAATGTACTTAGTTCAAAACCTTACATTTTATATGTTGACAATTCAACAATTTCAATTCATTCCATAGAATAATAACAACATTACTTGTGTACCATAACTTTGCACATAAAATAATAATCACATTACCTCTTGTGTGTCATCAATTTCAGTAATATTACAATACCCTTACCATAACAATAACAATCTCACGTTTTATTTTAAGATAACTTGCAAATAAAATAACAATCATAGTACTTTTGGTATGTTACCAATACAATAAATTATAATAACTTGACCATAATACAAATCAACCTTTCACTTTACAATATAATAATCTGGCAAAATAGAATAACAATCATCGTACTTCTTGTATGTTACCAATACAATAATTTGTAATAACTTACCATAAAACAAATCAATATTCAAATAATATAATAACCTTGCAATAAATAACAGTAAAATTGCATTACAGTAGCATTACTCTTTACCCATTAAAATAACCATATATTACAGTTACCTATTCTAAAGTGATATAACCTATTAAAATACAATATATTACAGTTACCTATGATGATATTTAACACCTATTGCTCTTTACCTGTTAGCTTTACTCTTTACCTATTAAAATAACAATAAATTACAGTGACCTATTATAATCTTTTAAAACCCCTATCTGTAGGATATAACCTATAATTATAATTCTGTTTTAAATGCAATCGCTCCACCTGACAATTTAAAAAGGGTAGTACCGAAATGCTTAGAGAAGTTAAAAACCCCCAAAGGTAGGATAACTTATCAGAACTGTAAATGGAACATGCTTGGCCATTCAACACACACAATCTTCAATATGAGGCAGACAACGGGGGCGCACAGCAAGGCGACAGGAATACAGTGAAAATATAAAACAATCACGCCACCTATAGATAAGGAATAGATCACTCCATCCCCGTCACAAATGAATTGAGGGAAGAAAAGGTATCACGCCTAACTGGAGGTTTTGTTATATCCTTTATGCACAAAATTAAAATAAAAAAAAAAATAGATATTACGACCAGAATTCATGGGGTCTCTGCATCAATCAACCTAACAGAATTCAACCATTTCAATTACGGTCGAGTGGCAGAAGGCAGTTTGGTAGAAAATATGCGTGGGTCCTCTACCATGCATAATGCATGAGGTGGTTGTCACAGGGTGGAAGGTGGCTGCGCAGATGAAGAAAAGGTCAACCTCAACATTGACCGTCCAGACCCCGAAAGGTTACACAAGAAATTCCTTAAAGGAACGAAATTAAAGAAGTCTGGGGTGAAATTTCATGATAAAAGAAAAGAATAAAACACAGTCGGTTACCGCGGATCCTGACCACTTATTTGTGTCTGAATTTCTACGTTGTTGAGGCAGGAATGGTTTGTTACCATAGTTCATCATAAAAGACAAGGAAAAGAATGGACTTGATGCACAGCACCTTGGGTTTAAATCTCGGCAACTGAATGTATAAATTTTTTTATTTAAGGTAATCCTCCTTTAAAGGAGCGAATTTCAGGGAAATCTGGGGGCGGATTCGGGATTGATAACCAAGGGAACACACAGTCGCTTCCCTCCATGCATAAGCAATGTAAACAAACATGGACACATATTTGCACAGGTTGGGCAGATTACCCTTGAGCTCTAGTACCTGGCCATTTTCATGTGTTGAAGGCCAAGGTCGCCTCACATGCCAAGTCACAAGGTAACCCAAACGAAGTGCCATAGGTTACAGGCTGGAATGGAGGATTCGTTGGCCCGAATTACATAAGAAATATGTGATTTTAAAAAGGAATTCGACGCTATCTAACTAAAGGAAAAATGCAGTTTAAAAGAAAAGGATTGTTCAGTATACTGAGGAGTGTACGACTATGGAAGAGTCACTGTCCATCCTACGATGTGAAAAAGTTTGATAACTTAAAGGGAAAACGATTACTACACTGACATTGTCCATCAAGGAGTGCTAAAGTTTGTTTGCTAGAAGAGAAGACGATTTATGCAATGGACAATTTCTCACTAGCCAACAGAGTTACAAGCGCCAGCCAATATCCTTCAACATAAAATGCAGAATAGATGTATCCGACAATGCTCAAAATGTAGAGTTAAGTTGCTCATCTAAGCATAGACACAGAGTAAATTTATCCATGCAAGCCTATAAATGTCGTCAATGAAGTAAATAAAAATGTCGAACTATCCGGCGAGATACAAAAATGAAGTAAAGACGAGGTAATACTAGGTATAACATGCCGAACTCATTTGCAATCAATACTCAGATCCAAGCCTAAAGCCTATTGCATCCTACTTTACAAAATAAAAGCATATCATTGCCTTATTTCCGGCTTCGATGGCGTCCGCGTGCTCCATCCCACTCCTGCTCGCCGACCGCCGAGACTACACCGGTACCTCCCAGCCAATCTCTACGGGTACTCTGCTTCCCCCTTAGCCCCCCGAGCCACAAAGGGTCCACACACTATCCAGACGGTATGTCTAACTCCCAGCTCGCCTCGCAAGGCCGAGCTACCACTCCTATCCGAGCTGGGAAATCCCAACTCCTCACAAGTAAATTAGTCAAGTCACTAATCCGGCAACGTAACATTATGCTAACAGTCGATCCCCCTCTTCCTTCTCCTTTCTCTCTTTTATAGATTTTTAGAACTTCCAAACTTTCCCTAAATCTCTTTTAATTTAAGTTTTAATGAAAATATTTTAAAAATTCTCCATCGTACAAGTGTCATTCATCCCCCACTTTCCTCCAAAATTTATTTTCTTTAATTTATTAATTGTCTCATTTCCCTCACCCACCAAGAGTTGCTCCTAAATTTACTCCTAGGTGTTCCTAGATTCCCTTACAGGTTTAAATACTTTCCCTAAAAGGATGTTGCTAATTTAGTTCAATTTAGAAGGTTCTTTATTGCAGATTATTTACTAAGTTGACCTCGCTTTTTACCATAAGTTCCCTTCTTTCCTTTATTATGTTTCCTCCATTCCTTAGTTTCCTAATTTTTATTATTCCCTTCTTTTCCCTTTTTATTAGAGCCAAAAATGCCAGTTGCGCAAATTAACCTCTTTTCCTTTTTATTAATTATTTAATATCCTTTACACTTTCACAAGTTAAACAATTAAATTCTTCTTTACAATTTTTAAATCCACTGATTTTAATTAAATTCTTACTCTCTTCATTTTACCCCAAAAATTTTATGAAGACTAAAACTATTACTTAAGTGGTTTTTAGTTTAATTTTTTATTTTTATTTTTATAGGGTCTTTTTCTTAAGGTTAGACAAAATTTTACCCTAGAGAAGTTTTAGACTTAGGACTTAGATTCTGAACTGGGCGACATTTAATTAGGGAAGTTGTTTAAGAATTTCTTAAGGTGTTAAATGTCTTAGGGCCATCTAGGTTTGTTCCTTCATCAACAACAACGCGACGTGCCCTTCAGGACACACCACGTGCTCCAAGGGTGCCACTCACCTTGTTTGTTTCTTTTGCGCGACGTGCCCTTCAGGATGCACCACGTGCTCCAAGGGTGCCACTCGCTTATTTTGTTTCTTTTGCGCGACGTGCCCTTCAGGATGCACCACGTGCTCCAAGGGTGTCACTCGCTTCTTAACTAATTGGTAGACATCAATAACCCCTGGAGTCAACACTCCACTAGGTGAACTTGTGGGAATCTAAGGGATTCTAAGGAATAAGGCCCCCACCTTATTGCGTGCCCCTTAGAATCATCGCGAGCGACTGTCGCAGTCTGCCCTCACAGCATCGTGGGTCCTCTCGAACTAGGTAATCATTAACCTACAGTTCGAGCCACGATGGGAGTGCTAGTAGGCTGTGGTAGGGTTGTTTTCCAAACCTATCCCTCAACCTATCTGGTAATCATGTGTGGCCCCTTTACTCCATATGTGAGTCTGGTCGGCAAGCTATCGTCAGCCTGCATCATCAACAATCGTGTAAGAACATGTCCACATCATATCATCTAATCAAATGTACTGAAATCACAATAAAATAATCAAACCCCAATAGCACACTCCTTGACTTGATCCAGAGTCCAAGGGGTTTCGTCGATGCCTCTACATCCTCAAGGTCCAAAACCCTACACACTCAGTAAAACCGAGTCAATAGCACCTGTCTATGTCAATGCAGTAAAACATCATGTCATCTACCATAACGCATCATAATCAAGGACAAATGTTTTAATATCATAATAGTCCGGATCACTTGCGAGCAAGTGTCCTCAAAGAATAAGTTTTCTCAGTGAGCCAAAGCGGGATGTTACAAAGAGGTGATGTGCAAAGCTCCTGTCTTGACCACTCCAAACTTCACAAAAACCATTATTTTGGAATGTGATGCCTCGGGAAATGGAATTGGTGTTGTCCTAATGCAAGAAGGAAGGCCCCTGGATTTTGAAAGTCGACCACTCAAGGGAAAGGACTTACACAAACCCATTTATGAGAAGGAAATCATGGAAATACTACATGCATTAAAGAAATGGAATCCTTACCTAATAGGTAGGCACTTCAAGGTCAAAACAGATCATGATAGTCTTAAATACTTCTTGGAACAAATACTATCTTCAAAAGAACAACAAAAATGGGTAACCAAGATATTGGGTTATGATTTTGAAATCGTTTATAAAAAAGGGAAGCAAAATGTTGTGGCATATGCACTCTCAAGGAAGGATGAATATGTTGAGGCCTTTCTCTGTGTTATCTCAATCATCCAACTCGATTGGATAATAGAAGCAAGGGATGAATGGAAGAATGACGAAAAAGTGTGGACTCTCATTCAAAGGTTGCAGCAGGATTCCAATACATCAGATACATTTACATGGAAAAGTGATTCACTATGGTACAAAGATCGCTTATATTTATGTAAGAAATACCAACCCAAACAAAAGGTACTATTGGAATTGCACACCTCTCTAGTAGGAGGGCACTCAAGATTTTTAAAAACCTACCATAGGGTCAAGAAGGAATTTTTTTGGCCTTAAAAATGATGTTCAAAGGATTGTGGCGGAATTTTTGGTTTGCCAACAAAATAAGGTGGAAACAATTAAGACCCCGGGTATTTTACAACCATTAGCCATCCCAATTCAGCGTTGGGAGGAGGTTTCCATGGATTTCATCACAAGGTTACCGAAGTCTGAAGGAAGGAGTGTCATCATGGTGATTGTTGATAGACTGACCAAGTACGCACACTTTTGTGCACGCTCTCATCCCTTCAAAGCTATTATAGTTTCCACCGCATTCATGGAGATAGTTCAAAAGATACATGGCAACCCAAAGATTATTGTAAGTGACATAGATCTCATCTTCACTGGACATTTTTGGACAGAATTATTTTCTTGTTTGGGTACTCAATTGGATCATAGCTCATCCTATCATCCTCAATCTGATGGAAAACCCGAGATAGTAAACAAATGTCTTTAAGGCTACCTTCATTGCTTTGTCTCTGATAAACAAACACAATGGTTCAAATGGTTACCCTTGGCAGAATGGTGGTATAACACTTCCTTTCATACTACAACAAAAATGACACCATTTATGGCACTCTATGGATACCACCCTCCT
>ML778360.1:698222-729038 GCA_009831015.1 Picea engelmannii
AGAAGAATAATAAATTATCACCAAAGTACTATGGCCCTTATAAGGTGTTGCAAAATATTGGTACTATGGCATACAAATTGGAGTTTCCTGCATCTTCACAAGTACACCTAGTTTTCCATGTTTCATGCTTAAAGAAGGTTATAGGTGACAAGATCTCAGTTCAAACTATATTTCCAGAACTTGACAAGGAAGGAAAAATCATATTGGATCCTAAAGCCACCACTAACACAAGAATTTGCTAGCTGAGGAATAGATCCATTTCAGAGTATCTCATTAAATGGAGGAAACTATCAGCTAAAGATTCCACTTGGAAAGATGATTCTTTTATAAAGAAGCATCCAGAGTTACTCAAGCGTTGTGAACAACACTTGTCTCAAGGGAAGGGACTTGTTAAGCCCTAAATAGTGGCTCATTACCCCTTAATTAGGGCATATTATATTAGTATTGTTATTTTATTTATGTCGACTTTAGTCCATTAGTTGTAATTATACCTCCTAGTCTCCTATATATACCAAGGAGACATTTTCATTTTGAATCATCTGGGAATTGTATATTTATGTGGGAATAAGGAGGTTTCCCCCTCGAAGAGGCTTATTATCTGAGTTTCTCTCTTTTTCAAGGCGTTGAGTACTTATTCTGAGGTTTTTCTATGCTATATTGATATTTGGTTCTTAACAATGGAGGCCTACTAGTAGAAGGGTTATGCTTGTATGGTACCGAGGAAAATTCTTCAGGGATATGGATGCTCGCTGGAAGTGAAGCAATGTCAAGAAAAGAGAGATGAGAAACACACTTATGTAGATGTTTGCTTGTTATAAAAGGTGAAAACCCATGATCAAACCAAAACCAATCTAAAGTATGCAACTAGTAAAATAATTTACCTCACTAGTTGGCTCTTTAAAAAGGGTCTGTTATATTACACTTGTGCTATAAATTTTGGATTATATCTTTTAAAAATTTGGCATCATTGTGGTACCCATGATTATTGGAAAATTGTGTGTAGTTTGTTGAGTTTATATTTGAAATTCGTATTTGAAGTAAAGTCCCTAGACTTCTAATGATAGATATAATTGGTTCTTCCAATGTGTTTCCATGTTTTGAGCCCACAACAACCCCCCTTTACTTTAGCTATTACAAGTGAAAGGAAATCCCCCCCACTAAAATTTTCATCTCTAAACCCTAACTTGTACATACCCATTCTATTTTTTCTCTTTTGATTTGGTTTTAATTTAACCTTTTTCAATTTTCTCACCCACCAAAATCTAACGTAACATCCCAGATCCATCCCCATTGGCTCTCACATGTGCCTCATGATTATTCTCATAAAAAAAAATATAACATTTAAGATACACATCCATATTTTTCGGAACCCCTACCTCTCCTCCTGAATACTTTAGAAACCATATTTTATTAATCTTTCTCATCGGGATCTAGTATTATATTATTTCAATGTTTTAAACCATCAGAATCCATACTTCATGCTTCAAGTTCACCTCCCAAACATCAGACTCTAAGAGTCCATCGGACTTATCTCATCGAAGTGAACTCCCATCAGAGTGGTGATCTCACCACTTAACTCACCATTCTAACCGTCTGACTCAGAAGCCCATTGAAGAAATATTTTGACATGAATTATTTTAATATCTTTTGGGGAGAAATGTTCACTTTAATAATATTTTTGAAAAACATGAACATAAATTATTTTAATATTTGTTTCTTTGGGGAAATGTTCACCTTGTATTATTTTAATAGTTTATGGGCTAGGTCATCGGGAGGGGGATTATTTTAATTTTTTGTTTTACCATCGGAGATTTTTTATCAGAGTGAAGTGTGGAGACTTAAGTTCCACGTCCTAACAGTCGAACTCCGATGGAAAGTCGTTAGAGTGTGAATTCAACTCTTCCTTAATTCACCACTCTGACCATCTGTCACTCCAACAGGATTATTCAACCCATGATTTTTTATTTTTAAATGTTTGGACCTTAGGTTATAGTTTAGGTTTGGGGGTTATCTTGATTTTTATTATTTTTTAATGATTCCACGTGGGTTGGGATATTTTATATAATTTTTAATGATTGCACATGGGTAGATGGGGGTTATTTCCTTAATTAATTTTGACTTTCACATGGGTTAAGGATAATGTTTCATTTTATTATTTTGATTTTTTATTTTTTATTTTATTATTTCCTATTTTTACGAGAATTCAGGGAATATTTTAATATTTTAGTAGTTTTAATTTTAGTAATTTTTTTTTTCACATTAGTAGGGGTAACTATATTAATTTTAGTTTTGATTTTCATTAATGACACTTTATTATTTGTGTTTATTAATTGTAATTAATGTAGGTTAATGTAATTAATTTTGTTATTTTTCTTTTTTTAATATCATTTTCCTAATTATTAGGAGAAAAATGGGCCAAAAGTATATTTCAAGCTATAGGTCCTACACCCACCAAGGTTCTTATTCAAACTATCTATGGGGGATAAAACCATTTAAATCACTAAGTGTTGAACTCTCTTATGCATGTGGGATTCATGTTTGTAGGTTAAGGATCAACTGTCCGAATTCACCCACAGGCATGATCGACAGTTCTCGAGCGACGTTTTTCAAATGAGCATAACTTGGGCTGCAGGTGTTAGAATTGAGTCAATGATACCTATTTGGAAAGGTATTGACCAAAGGAATGCAATGGCAGATATATTTAGGCCAGAAAAGTGACATAGGATGTTGGAAAACCTAGAAAATAACAAACCATAGATTTGGGGGCAGAAATGATTCTATAGAATTCCAGAAGCCATATCTGGGGCTACAGGAAACAAAATTAGGCTTGAGATAGCTTTTCAGAAAGATGGAAGACAGAAGGATAGGATGAGATATCAAGTGTTTGCGTATTGAGAACCTAAATGGTGCAAATATGAAAAACACAAAATAAACCTGAATTTGGTTGAGGAACGGACTATACTATGTTCCAACAGTCATATCTCAAGCTACATGCATAGAAATCAAGACCATAATATGTCAATGGAAATATCATACAGATGATAAGAATATAAAAAGATCTTAATTAGTAGGAAAACACTAAAAACACCCAGGATCTCTCAAGGAACAGAAGACGATGCCAATAGGTAGAGATACTAATATTTGCAAATGAATGTCATTTATGAAGTTCTTGAGGGTGAAAATAACCACCCAGATGTTATACAACAATTATCGCAACAAGTGATACTACCTATTCTCTGACATCTAAAGTATATAACTTTGGAAGAAAATTGAGAAAAAATCTTCTTGGGAAGGATCAACTCTAAAAAATCCCTAAATTACAGAGTTGTCGCTTGTTTCTTTCTAGCAAGGTGCGACAACTTCACTTGCTACATGCTACATCAATGGAAGATGCGACAATGTCACCTTTTTCTTAGGTTCAAGGGTGAGACAACCTTTGTATGTGGGAAAAAGAATATCTTGAAGCTTCTAGATGAGAAGCATCCATGATTAGTTGTTTACCGATCGGTGTGCATCTCACATGCCTCTCCTGATTTGGTGAGATCCTAACCTCTCATCCTAACCTCCTCATGGCTTCCTCTCTACTCTATAAAAAGAGGCATCTTCCAAAGGAAAGGGGGGAAAGAATACATGAATAATGAGATTATGGTGAATTGAGAATAGATATATATTTGTAATTGAGAGTTTGTGAATCTCACTTTGGCTCTAAGAGATTTAGTTGTGCTAAATTACTTTGGTGGGAATGATGGTATCTATGGAGGCTATGAGGGTATTGAAGCATTGAACTACTGGAAGGAACTTGTCAATTCTAAGGCACCAATTGTAAGTTGTTTCCTAATTGTTTAATACAGTGATACATTTTCTTTTCCTAACTAAGATTGCCAATGATCTTTGTGTGTATTTCTCCTTGGCTATTTACATAGGTTTATTGAGATATATAGATATTGGTTTCTTTCACTGTTTTGTTTGTTCCTTTTGCAGATCTCTACTTTTACGAAGAATTTAATCGAGAACTTGGAGTTACAACTTGTGAGGACAAACAATGATTGAAAAGGTATGAACTTCTATCATTTATGTTTCTATTCAACCTAAGAAAAAGAGTGTATTCTATTTGGTTTTGTTCTAGTTTTGGGTGCCTGAACTAGGAAGATTTGTTTATATCTGCATTTACGAATTTATCCACAACACCAGGAAACTCTCCAACTTCCTTTTGTAACTCTCAGATATTTATTTTCAAAAATGTAAAATAAATTAGGGGAAAACGAAACGAGCAACCATGAGAGGTGAAGAGTCTCTCTTGTTTTATAAAAGAGAGATCACTCAATGTAGGAAGGGACTTTTTCCTTTCGTAAATGAAATATGGTATTGTTACTTCTGAATGAATAAAGAGCAAAAGAAATTCTTGAAATATATGACTTCGGTAGATGTACATGAGACTATTCTTTGTACATTTTTCTTCTTCTTGAGTAGGATAACATTCTGTTGTATGAACTATTTCTTCACTCTATTCTATATGCTCATGTTGTCATATGTTTCTTTATGACTAAATAAATAATGTTATGGATGCATTGTACAACTAATTTTTTATGTATCCATAGCATTGTCATTATTACTTATTGCTAGCATACATGAATTATTTCTAGTTATGATGGTATTATATTTCACTATACTCATTCTTTTAGTTTTTCTCCCACAATTTAGGTTAGAATTAGTTACCTTAGATAAGTTTTTTTCAGTTAGATTAGTCCTAGGATTAATTATAACTCTTTGGGGGACAGTTCATTGTCTTTCCCCTTTTATTCTTTTAATTATAAGTGGCAATGAGGCCCACATACTCATCAGAAACGTTGCACCAAATGAGAGTAGGTATAATTGGTACCTTCCATCGAGTGTTCTCCCTTACTTGCTTGACAGGCCATTTGGACCCATCAATAGGTACATTTTCTTATCAAAAGTTTCCATTTGGTCTTAAAAACATTGGAGCCACATTTCAATGGGCCATGCCTTATGCATTTCATGACATCAAACAGATTGTATCGGCATACTTGGGTAATTCGGTTTCTTGTTACAAGAATCATGAGGATCACGTATTCATTTATGGTTCATTTTCACCTCACGTCGCTACTATAATATTCATTTGAACCCACATAAATGCATTTTTTTTGTGGTGTCTGGGAGACTGCTAGGCTTCATTATGTCCAAGTATGGGATTATGGTTAATCCCTTGAAGGTTGAGGCTATTGTTAATTTTCCTCCTCCTTGTACCATTAGCTAACTCCAACATTTGCAAGGGAAGGTAAACCTCTTGCGCATATTCATTGTCAATTATGATGAGATCACAAAAAAAATTATGTGCCTATTGAATAAGGGTGTACATTTGTGTGATATGACCAATATCAAAGGTCATTTGACACCTTGAAGAAGGCCATGATGTTGAATCCCTTACTAAGCCCTCCTGGCTATGGTCGAGACTTATTTCTCTACCCCACAGCCTCTGAATCCACCATTGAAATGGTGCTCATCCAATAATACAATGCATAACAAGAGAATATAATTTACTATCTTAGCAAGGGACTATCTAGTCCCAAGCTTTGATACTCTCATGTTGAGAAATTGGCCTTGGCCGCAATGTGTGTCATCCAATGTTTATGACATTATATCCTCATGTAGAAGACCACAATTATTTCTAGTGACAACCCAATTCCTCACATCCTTATTCATCATATCATTGGAGGAAAGTACTCAAAGTGGATTGTTATCCTCCAAGATTTTGACCTAGAATTTTCTTCCTCTGAGTATAATAAATCCTTGGCATTTACAAGTTGATGCCCGAACTTCCCCAGGTCGACGTTGACACCATGGTTAATGACTCATTTCCTGATGAGTTTCTATTCCTCATTGACTCATCTAATATCTGGTATGGAGATGTATTGGTCTACCTCAAGACCCAATGTTTCCCTCCTCAACTTTCCTGTGATGAATGCCATCAAATAAGGCATTAGGCTAGACACTACATCATTGTGGATGATACCCTTTATCGTCAAGGGTTTGATTTTTGGTTCTATAGTGTTTCCTTATCCATGAGGAAGATGTAATAGCTATAAATGACTGCCACGATGTAGCATGTGGAGATCATTTGTCTAGGTTGGACATTTCTCAAAATATATTGCGCACCAAATAATTTTGGCCCATGATCTTCAAAGATTGTATGAATTCAATTTAGAAATCACATTCTTCTCAAATCTTTCGTAAGATGCATATTCACCCTTCTCTACTTCATCATGTGGTGATCGTCGGTCCCTTTTCCAAATGAGGTATTGATTTCATGAAATGTAAGCCTACGTCAGCTAATGGTCATGGACACATCATCATGGTTATTGACTAATTCACAATTGGTTGAGACCTTTCCTATAGTTTCCAACAATAGCACCATTGTTTCTCTATTCGTGTTCAATCACATTATTTCTAGGTTTGATGTTCCTAAGACCATAGCGATAGACCACGGGTCCCATTTTTGTAGCAATATGATGATTGAATTAGATGTTAGGTTGGGTTTTCACCATGAGAACGTGAAACCCTATTATTCTCAATCCAATGTCCAAGTAGAATCCATCAATCATGTCTTGAATACCATGATCCAAAGGATGTTAGGGAAACAAAAGACTAATTTGCATCTCATGCTATTTTCAACATTCTGGTCTTACCATACCTCAACTAAAACTTCCATCGAGTTCACATTATTCCAACGTGTTTATGGCCTGTAGAAAGTGATTTCGATTGAATTGAAAATCTCATCATTAAAACTTGCCATAGAAATATTTCCCAACATCGTCATCGAGGAGGAGTGTCTCTTATACTTGGCCCATCTTGATGAAAAATGTCATGATTCCACCTTGGCCAATGAAACTCATAAGAAACATGTCAAATCCTAGTATGATAAATCTTTCCATCCTCATGTCTTTTCATAAGGTGAATTAGTCTTGGTTTATGATCAGGACCATGATACATTAGGCATAGGTAAATTTGAATGTTTTTTGCATGGTCCCTACAGTGTTAAACATGTCTTGAAAAAATGGGCCTATGAATTGGTTGACTATGATGGAAACCCCCTTTTGGAGCATTGTAATGGAAACTACCTTAAAAATCATTATGCTTAGGATAATTGGCCACATGATTCTTTGTACATAGGTGTGTTTTGGTTTTGGAGTGTTATGATTTTCTTTTTGTGCATTTTTAATGTCTCAGTTCATTTCTTATCATGCTTTATGTGTGATATGTAGATTTCATCGTTCACCTCAATCTACGTGGGATATGTTGATGGTGTCAATCATAGTACCCAGAATATCACTTATGTCGCTTGGTTGATCTTCTCTCCCACTGACGAGTTGGTGAGTTCAGGAGGTGTCTACCTTGGTCCTGAAACCAATAACATCGCGGAATATAGTGTTTCCATTGAACTTTTGTCTGGCGCTCTCTCCCTTGGCATCCATTGTTTATTTTTCGGGTTGGAATCTCATCTTGTGGTCTCCTAGGTGAATAGTGCTTATAGTGTTAGACATCATGCGTTGTTGTGTAAGTATTTGAGGGTGTGTCTTCTTGAACGCTACTTTGAGTACATCGATTATTTTCATGTTATAAGAGGATGTAATACATTGGTTGATTCATTGGCTAATTACATGTTAGAATGGAATTTGTCTCATTAGTTAAGTTATCTAGCATGCATGTACATAAACATGGATTGAAAATCATATAATTAGACATCCATAAGTAACAGTTGAAAAAACCATATATATATATATATATATATATATATATATATATATATATATATATATATATCAAAAAATGTGTTACATCCTTCAAAATTAAGTGCATATACAAAATTGGGGCTTTATTGGCCTCCTAATACAAACAATGTCAACCGACTTATAATTTCATCTAGTAAAAATATTGGGATTCCATCATATAGTCATTCCAATTCTAACTATCGGGGTATTGTTGATGGCCAAAAATGACCATGTTCAATATTAGGGAGATCACCCGATCAAGGCCCAATTAGGCCCTTATCCGTTTGGTATGGTGATTCTCACTAGTTAAAATGGATCCAGTTACCCTTACCTAAAACTAACCTAAACTAAATGTTAATCTAATCTAGACTAATCTAACCTAAACTAAATGAGTCAGCTTAAATGAGGGCTCAGCCAAGCCATAGAAAAAAATGCTCCTACAAAAGGAGACTTTTTAAAAATGTAATGAATCTAAATGAAAATTAAGGTAAATGTAAAAGACAAATAAAACTATCCTAACTTGGCACATAAGAAATAGTTCATAGATACCAAGTTCAAATGGAATTGTAAAATGAGAATTAAACACAAGATTTAAAAATAAATATCATATTAGAAGAGTAGTCCCAATAAATGATATTGTTTAGCTTCGTTCATGTTTTTTCAGATCATTTATAAGGCCTAAAAGTGAAAAATATAAGCCACCATATCATGGAAATAGTTCACAATCTTAAATGACTGTTAAATCAATTTATAATGATAAATTTATGAGTAAATAGTTACTCAAAAATTGATTAAAATGCATGAGCAAATCAAAAGATAAATGATAGATATAAGAAATTATAAGATCATATAGTTTATCAGATAAATAAAGAGCTACATATAAAACAATAGTGTCATTACATGCAATTATTGGTCTAAATTTATCAAAACAAAAGAACAATATTATACTCAAACAAATAACATTATCTGATGAAATATAATCATAAAACCTTTATAATTTGTGATCTTCTTTTTACAAAATGATTCTCCAACAGGACTTCCAAGACATCAAGATCTGCTAATAGAGATCAAATCCATATTAGTATGAAACATGCTTCTACATAAGATATTTTAATCTCAGAAAGAAAATCCCCAAGCTTCAGATCTAAACTTCAATCTATTCCTACAAGACAAACTCCCTTTACAATAGTGCAGAGAGTCTCTCTCACAGAAAATGAGAAACCCCAATTAGGATTTCAAGATATGATATTTATACATTACAATGATCCTTCTAGATCCAAAATCATGTGCCTAATTTTTTCTATGCTGAGTGCAACCATACAAATTGATGAAAAAATTAGAAATTGGCTGCTACATAATTTCTGAGAAAATGTTTTTTGAAAAATCGAGCATATATATCACATATTTCCATTTGTGAGGAAATTGTCTAACTAAGAGGTAAAACGACTTATTTTGCAAGTGTTTTTTTGGCCATTTTTCAAAATTTATCATCGTTTGCTCAAAAATCAAGCTTGAAATTTGCCTCCTGAAGGCTGGACACAACATCAAATCTAGGAAATTATTTTTCAATGACATAATAATTTCTCTCAAACAATTCACTCTTTGAGAAACTCGCTCACATGAGAGGTAAATTGGCATGTTTTTCAAGTGGATTTTCAGTTGTTTGGCGAGATTCTTCACCATTTGCTCAAAAATCAAGTTGGAAGTTCACCTCCTATGAACCGACAAGAATTTTCAATATTTATCTTTCCCAAGCATTGTGCCCTGTGGATATGAAGAATTTCAACTGAATGGATTATTTTGGAATTTTTCGAAATTATTCTCCAGTTGCATCTCTGTAATGGACACTTGTAAAAAAACAAATTAAATTAATAACTAACATTTATTAAAAGAGTAGCTGAAAATCTTCAACTCTTAGTTAAACAAAACTAATTAACAGAATCAAATCAAAATGATATCACGCCTTATAAATAAATATAAATGCAAATCAAATTGGACATTATGTTTTGGTATTGGAGATATTTTACAAATTTGAGGAAATTAACTCCATAAGATTCAATAATCACTCAATTGTCGGCAAAACTTAATCAACCAATTGAAATCACAACAATGACTCATAGTGAAAATATAATCTTTAAGGTAGCCTTAGATTATATGACTAAGATGTGTATATTTCCAAGAGAAAAAATGTGCATGGGGTATATTAAATATAGAAAGTCCATTTTACTCAAAATAAAGTTCGAACACTAAATCTTAAAAATCTTGATAATAATTGTGACTAAGAATAAGACTAGATTTCATGTAGCCAAACCATATTTTAGAATCATATGTTAATTACTAAATGATATAAAAATATTCATCATAATCATGTTTCAAATCAAAGTCAATGTGAGGAATTGACATTAAAACTACTTTCAAGAATTAACCAAGTTGTCGTGCTTTAATAATGTCCAGTGGAAACCAATCCAATCACCTAAATGGAAAAATATTTACATGGTTATATTTAAACTAATAACACTAATGAAATTCAAACAAAGAGAAAACTCCTTATTAAAATCAAAAGGGCCCCTAATTTTCTATTATTCAAAAAGAAAATATGGGTGTTGTTGTTTGCCACAACAATTGATGACATGCTGGGAGAACCAGTTATCTTTGTTCATAAAAAAATAAGAGAAACAAGGTTAGATCACATAAAGAAGAAAATCCATCAATTTTAAATATCAATCATAACTTCCTTATGACTAATTTAAAAGATAAGAAAAATACATTTGTACTCGTACTTATCTACTTGGTATTTGTAGAGGGGAAAGGGATTAAATTAATTTAATTAAATATAAATGGGAGAATAAACTTTTGATGTGACTATCGAGCAGATTTTACTAACCATGAATAGATGCAATCAATTCATCTCATCTTTATTTTACCTGGCATCGTTTCATTGCCAGCAGGCATGCATAGCCCCTACGAAGTTGACTTGATACCATGTATGCATTTCCCCATTGCCAGCGAGCATCCATAGCCCCGACGAGTTTGTATACACTTCCCACACCTTCCTATGTATTGAAATTTATTAATCACCTTTTGATAAAAATGTTTTAGATTGCTTTTAGCAATGGCGAATAGGAAGGGAGTTGATATGAAAGTCATTTTGATATATTGCAACTCATGGGGTAAAACTAAGCCTTTAATATTAAGATTTGTCATTCCCATTGTATTGATTTCAATTATGTAAAAAGGGAAATTAACTCTGAAAAAATCTTGTTTCAAAGTACCTTACTAAGTAATTTTTCTTGGAAAATAATTAATCAATCATAAAGGAATTTTTATCATGATAAAATAATATAGATAATAAATTTTCAATTTTCATGTAATCCGATAACAATGATTCTCTTTCATTAAGGATGCATAAACAAGAGATATATAGTACATAACATGTCTCTCATTGTTATTAACAAATAGAAAACAAAGGTAAACAAAAATAAATAACAAACTGAAAAGAGAAAATAAACAGAAAGCGGAAGCAAGGAATGTTTACAAGAACTATTTACATATTTACAAAAGGATGAATGGATTTTTTTTTTATTTTAAAATCAAAATGATATCAAATGAAAATAAGCTATGAAAATAACAATATCCCAATAAGTAATAATGTGTAACCTATCACAGTTCAAAAATAGAAAGGAGAAATTAGATTATGAGGGAAATGATAATTTGTAAATTTGAACTTTTAAGCCTATTATATCTATTCATCTACTTTGCACATTAATGTCATTTCATTTAAATTAATATTGTGAAAGATACAAATGTGTTTAACCAATGTACGATATGTTGTTAATTGAGCTATTTATTAGAAACAAACAACATAAGTAATCCTAAAATAAATCCTAAACTAAAAGTATAGTTATGACATTAACTTGAAAATAGGAAAAGTAGATTAATTAAGTTACATGTCAAAATATTAACAAAATGAAAAGTGACATGTAACTACAAATTCTTTCTCTCTTAAAAAAATTGTTTGCTTCATAATCTCATAACTTAGTTGTACCAAACATTTTACATCAAAGTTCTTATAATGATTAATTGATAAAAGTTAAAGATAGAACCTGAAAGAAATGTTTAATGAATGTGATGATGAGAAAAATGGAAAACAACCAAGAGAGAAAAATTAGGTAAAGTAAACTTCCCTGAATGCATTTTGATGTAGACTTGCCTCTCGCTTAGTATTGACATATCATTTCATAACTATATTATTCAAAATAAATGTAATCTACTTGCAAAGAGAAGAAAACAAACTACACTACTTCTAAACCTATTCTAATCTACTTTGTCAATAGAAACTATGTAAAATCAAACTTCCAATAAAGCCATTTAAATTCTTCAATTCATGCAAGAATATGGACAAAAGGAATCAGAAGAAGTGACTGAATTATTACTAAACTATCAAAAGAAAACCTTAACCTATTATGTACATATATTCTTAATAAGCACAATAAAAGAAACATATTTACATAAAACTTATTATTATAAGACTCTTCTAACCATAACTCAATTCTATCATGATATGTACAATTGAGAGTGTTTGTCAATATACCATGAAGAATATGATTAAGATTTAATTCAGAGGACTTAATGAGATCAAGAGAATTTGTTCTAGTCCCAAAAAATTTAAAATAACTAACTTCTTCTTGTGGAGAATATTGAGAAATATAAAATGGTAAAGAAGAAGTGAAACTATCCAAAGTAATTTTCATATGTCCATAGTCATCCAATTTATCGAACCTAAAATTAGTAAGGAAACTAGTGGATGTTGAACACATCGCTCACACTAAGAGGGGGGGGTGAATTAGTGTGTGGACTATTCTAACTTTTTCTTCTCATAGGTTAGCAGTTAAAACATATTTGAACAGATTAAGAACAATCAAATCATAATTACAATGGACACAGAAATACCAGATGTTTGTATAAGCTTTTGTATAATTGATATGAATATAGTAATATGAATATATGTGAAAGAGGATTTTCTTAGCACCAACTAATTTGTTTCATAACCAACTGAAGTAAGGAGCACCAACTCTCAGGCAAGACCTAGCTTGTTGAAAGACCCATCTTGTTGATAGAACCCAGTCTATCCAACTAGAGTTTATTAAACTCCAGTAGTAGTGGTTCATTATAGAATCAACTCTATCTCATGATCAAAGGTATATCATAAAACACTCATCACCGCATTTCATCTTCTCTCTGAAATCTGTGCCTTCTTCACTTTATCTTTTCTCTGATATATTTTCATGCCATCTTCGCTTCTACATCTCTCTCTTATATTCACACAGATCTCATATCCAGATTTTCCTCTTCACTTCACAATCCATGCTTCATACTCAAGCACCGTTTCAAGTGAACCAATCATGGTTTTATTTATAGTGGCTTATGCTCAAAACTTGTTTAAGTTATTGAGTCGAACTGTGCAATAACCAACTTGTTCATTAACAACTTTGGGACCACTAGATTATCAATATGGGTATTCAACGTTACACCTGGCATCCCCATTCCTTTCACAAATCGATCACAATCATGGATCGATTTCCTTCGTCTCTGTGCTAACAAGGATCGTCACTTCCTTCAAACCATGTCATATGATCAATGGCATAGAACCATAGGCTTAACAATTTAAGCGACCCATACATTCTACCCTTTAAGATCTCTTGACCATATGACCGACGGCAGTGACCTCACGTTAGGAAAGATGAGCACATGAGCACTTATCAATTCAATGGCCATGATTCATTCTCTCGATGAGATGGATGATTGTTAAGACTTCGGGTCTTCATGACTTCAAACCTTTCAAATCTCATGAATATGATATCACCGAACAGATCGGACGATTCACCTTTATATCTCGAAACTAGATCAATGGTTAGCATTAATCCTTACACTCACCCTTCATTTCTTAATCCAACGACCAGGTATTAATCAATCAATGAGATGTATGGCCACATTTTACTCCATGACTTTGTCTATTATTATTACGCTATCCTTCCACTATGTTTTGATCAACAGTTGTAAGTGCACCCGACATCAGATCGATGGTCGATATCTCCTTCGGGTCTCCGAACTCCAGAGATTTCAAATCTGAAACCCCTTCTCTCCTCCGTACGTCAATATTCTAAAGCTTACAATCCGTTGACACATGTCCCTTTCTTGATCAACGGTCTAGATCCTTTCACGTCTCTGGGCTTCGGAATTATCAAGCCTCAACTCTCATTGTAGTATGATCAATGGTTGAGAATACTCTGAGGTGATCTTTCAGATCGGGCGACTTATGTCCGCTTTGGGACTTCGGCGTTTAGGACTTCGAAGGTTTCGAATAAATGCTTCTCCATTTTCTTCCAGAGTGACCACATGTTGAGTAAGTCATCAACGATGGAGACCACTTGTTGTCGGTTAACATTTCCGCTTACACTATCCTTTCACTGTAGTAGATCGATGATCATGAATGCTCCTGAAGTGATCTTCTAGATCGGACATCTTGTGTCCACTTCGAGACTCCAGCATTTAGGACTTCACGACTTTGGGCAAGTGTTGGTGGTATATCTCCTGAAGAAAAACTCCTGGAGTGACATAAGTTGCTTACGTCACTTGTTGAAGTGTCACGAGCCGAGTAGCTTCCACGTGTCACTCTAATTCATGATTTGCACATACCAGAAATGTCAATTCATCTTGAAACTTGTCATTCTTTGATTGTGCCACGTGTCCTTGATAACGTAGACTGTTGACTTGGTCTATCATATATTCTTACTGACATTGGCGTAGATCTCCCGATGTGACACATGTTCATATTCTTGATCTAATGGTCAGGATAGTGTCTGAAGGGTATCTTAGATCGACGGCAGAGAGTGACTTCGGACCTTTGTCCTTCAGGACTTTTCACATTCCTTCGTGGTAAACATCTCGAAGCAATTCTCCCGAAGTGACGTAACTCGCTTGCGTCACTTGTTTATATGGCATGAGTCAATTTCCTCTTGATAGTTGTCATCATCTGATTATGCCATGTGTCTTTGTCGATGTGGTCTCTCACGCATCCTTGCTGATGATGTTTTCTTATGTGTATTTCCCACATGTCCTTGTTGGGGTGGTATGTTGATCAACAGCCCTGATCCAACGGTCCTTGTTATGTCCTCCAAATCTGATGGTCCTTATTGACTTCAAATTATCGGGCTCTAGGTATTTCAAATCTCAAAATGACGAAGCATGAGTTCCTCACTTCTTTATACCTGAAGTGAATTATGTTCATTTATTAGGTTCTTTAGATCAATGGTTTGATCTATTCTTCAATGCATCTCTTGTATATTTATCCTGTCCTTCCACTTTAACATGATTAGACAATTGACGAGTATTCGTCTAATCAAAATCTCAACCTTAATTTCCTCTTGATAGTTGTCATCATCTGATTATGCCATGTGTCTTTGTCAATGTGGTCTTCCATGCATCCTTGCTGATGAGGTTTGCTAATGTGTATTTCCCACACGTCCTTGTTGGGGTGATCTATTGATCAACAGCCCTGATCCAACAATCCTCATTATTTCCTCCAAATCTAACGGTCCTTATTGACTTCAGATTTCTGGGCTCCGGGTATTTCAAATCTCAAACTGATGGAGCATGAGTTCCTCACTTATTTATACCTGTAGTGAATTATGTTCATTGATAAGGTTCTTTAGATCAACAGCTCAATCTATTCTGCAATGCATCTCTTGTATCTTTATCCTGTCCTTCCACATTAACATGATCCGACGGTTGATGGGTATTCGGCTAATCAAAATATCAACCGTTTAACCTCACTTATCCTATCCTTCCACTTGATTTGATATAACAATCAATGTGGACTCTTCGAAGCATATTAACGATCGATGATGATTGCAGAACCATAACTTACGAGTGATTTAACTCGACACCAAGATTTTGTAATTTGAATTTGTGCGTTGTTGGTGAGTCAACCATAATCGTCGACCTTTGAAGCTATAAGATCAGACGGTCCTGAAAAATTGTGGGATTGGAACTAGTGCATCGTTTAACTCTCCTTCTGATCTATGCAATCTATCCTTATCATTGATCTAGCGATTGTGCATCTGACGATCACAACTCAATCCATATTAATCTGATTTCTTTTTGGATCACCCACAGTCGTCGATCTTCGAGTATATGAGATCTAACGATCTATACCAATTGTGGTTTTGCAACTAGAGAGTACTTTAATTATTCTTTCTCTCCCCACAATTCATCCCTACCGTTGATCTGGCTTTCATATCGACGGTCACAATCCTCTTCAATGATCCTCAAGCCCACGGTCATTCATATGACCGTCGTCCGTTATATGAGATGATCAACATCGTTATGACGCAGACCGCACCCTCTGCCTCAGCAAAGGCCTTTGCGCTAACCTCCCGGTCTTAAGGATCGTTCTAATTTTACCCTCGAGCCAGAGTGTCTCCTTCGATTATCCACTAGAATCTCCCTTGAAATTAACCCATGGGTCTTTTCTGCTCCTCGCAGCCTCTAGGTCGGTCACTGTTCTCTTCACGACAGAAGAATAGAAAATTGGTTTTCAGGGTTTTCAAAATCCCGATGTCATGACCCTTTGGTTCCCGATTTCCCAATCTCCACTTTCTTGATATGCTCTAATCTCTAGTTATCCCTCTGGGCTAGGCTCGTGGTCCACACAACCTCCTTTCACATGACTTCCATCTTACCACCTTTCGAGATTTCGCGACTTCAAATGCCGAAGTGCTTTTTCCTTTTGACTTCCCCGATCTCTCGAAAGTTGATTTCTCGATACGACTCCCCTTTCGGGACCTTCCCTGAAAGTCAAGATCGATGCCACGCGTCCTTAAAGATGGACGGTCCTGATGTGCTTCGGGTTTTTCACCCTGGAATTTTTCGATTCCCCGTTATGACAAGATGACGTTAGTTGGGCCCCCACAACGGAGCTTTCCTTCCCATCAGGATTTCGGACTTCATGATTCTAAAATGCAAGAGTTTCTTGTCTTCAGGACCTCCGAAACACCAAATTCTTCAGATCTTCTGACACACGTCCCCAATGGATGGACGGTTCAGATTGAACCTCGAACTTTTCCAAATGCAAAGTCAAACCATTCACTTATATGAGCCCCGATGACCGAATTCTCGATTGAGTGATCACACGACACGTGTCCTGCCTGATATCCACAGCTATGATCCTCTCGTTGTTTCGACCCAAAAGGTCTCAGACTCTTGACTTATGAACTCCCGATATATCGATGACTCTCGATTCCTGCCACTTGTCCCAACAGATGGACAGCTCTAAACTTGTCAGGATTTTCACGATGGATTTACCCGATCTCTGGTCCACGGGATTTTCGATTTCCTGAACCCTGACGCCTCAATATCCTAATGCTTCTTGGGGTTTTCACTCTGCTCACGAGGGTTTAAACCCTGTGCAACTCCTATCAAATCGGACGGCTGACGGGTAACTGGGTGATGATCCAATGGCTCACGATCCCTAGATCTTGAACTCCAAACATAGTCGTAACCTCCTCGCTTCTTTACCAGATCGGACGACTCGCAGGATTTCGCAAATCCTCTCCACAAGATTCTGACCGTCTGTCTCTTCCTCTTTGATGTTTCCAGCGAAATGAACCAAGGACTCTTTCCCAGACTTAACCACTTGTGACACAAAACTCCTATGCCTTCTAATCGCTCAATATGCACCAATTCCTTGTACTACCTTCAATAGTTCAAAGGCTTTATCCCTCCTGAGCTTTCTCACAACTCTGAGTCTTAGAGAAGACTCTTGCGCGCACTCCTTGCGGCAACCTCCTAAACACTTGAAGTGTTAATCACTCTTCAACCTTGCACACACTCTACAACAACGGCCTCTAGATGGCTTCTCCGAATTCAACCCCTGGAGTTAAACTTGGTATATGCACACCTTGCACGACTTCCAGTGCCCGACTACACTTCTATGGTGATATGAGAACAAACGTTATCTCTCCTGAGCTTTCAGAGACAAATCTCTAAATCTGTGGTCAACGCACTCCTTGTGGACGGTTCAACTGCACTCCTTGCAGGAACTCTTGCTTAGATAGAGAAACAATTGAAACTCATTTCACTTCCCTTTCCTTTCAGATTTCAAACATTCAACTACAAATCATTCATACATAGCATAAAAGCAATTGCATGACAGAAGGAGTAAAACATTCATGAGCATAACAATTAAAGATGCATACACAGAGAATATATGGACACCATGAGTCTGAATCACATTTTCTTTGTATTAATTCAGAACTTCTGTACATGGAGTCTGCTACTCAGCTCTCTGCTTCTCTTCTATGCTCTCTTCTTTCTCCAGAATTATGTTACAATCTACAATGAGGGTGTCTATATCTCGTTTCCCTCTTGCGCTCTCAAAAAGTCTAATCTAGAATTAAATTTTATCTACCTGCATTAACTACTTTAAATGCCTTCTACCTACTAAGGACGAGAGCGAATTGCTCAAGGTTCGTTTACATTCACAAGCGTGCCTTCACTTAAATGACTTCATTTACGATGGTGCATCGATCCAAGGGAATTTCAAAAATTTTGGGCTGGCGCTGTCCATTGTCTTCCACGTTGGCTCGCTTGATGTTGGCGATGCTCCTGCATCATACTCCCTGGCTTGAAAATTTTCATGGACTCCTGTCCATGAGCTCCTACACGGTCTGTCCATGCTTTAGAATGACTGCTTCATTCTCCCAGTTGGAATATTCAACTGGATATCCCTTCCACTTGACCAAGTATTCAAAGTATTATTTTCTTCTGGTCTTCTTGCCAATTCTTTTGTCTAAAATGCTTTCTATCTGTGAATTTTCTACAACTGGCATCTGTTTTTTCCACTGAACCTTTGAATGTTCATCGTTTATTCCTTCTTCCCCAGTTTTATATGGGTACAAATCTGAGACATTGAATATCGGAGAAATTCCAATCCCATAAGGTAATTCAATCTCATAAGCATTTGCCCCAATTTTCTTCAAGACCCTGTATGGCCTGATTTTCTTCATCTTCAGCTTATTATATGTTCCTCTCGGGAACCTTTCTTTCTTCAAATGTGCCAAAATCAAGTCACCAACTTCAAACTAAAGTTGTCTCTTATGTTGATCGGCTCTGCGCTTATACTCCTGGCTTGAATTCAGCAATCGCTCCTTCACCTGGCTGTGAAGTTCCTTCATCGCTTCTGCAAAATCTTCTGCACTAGCACTCCTAGTCGCATTCTATTCTGAATCTCTCAATTCAGAAATTCATCTTAGCTGCATGCCATAAACAATCTAAAATGGACTCTGGCCTATGCTCCAATTCACTGAGTCATTGTATGCAAATTCTGCCTACGGCAATATACTATCCCACTGGCTGTGGTGTTCTGTCACCATGATCCTCAGCAAGTCTCCCAGACTTCTGTTTACCACTTCTGTCTACCCATCCGTCTGAGGATGATAAGCTAAACTAAACAACAAGTTATTTCCTAGCTTCTTCCATAAGGTCCTCTAAAAATGCCCTATGAATTTCGTATCTCAATCCGAAACTATGCTTCTTGGTAAGACATGAAGTCGAATGACTTCTTTGAAAAACAGATTTGCAATGTGAGTTGCATCATTGGTCTTCTAACATGGAATGAAGTGTGTCATTTTGGAAAATCTATCCATCACCACAAAGATTGAATTAGAACCTCTTTGTGTTCTTGGCAGCCCCAATATAAAATCCATGTTGATTTCATCCCACGGTCTCTCAGGTGTGGGTAATGGTTGATAAAATCCCGCATTCTGCCTCTTTCCCTTCGAATGTTGTCCACAAATCTTTTGACATCTGATCGCATTCCCAGCCAAAAATATGATTCATTCAGCTTTGCGAATGTCTTTTCATGACCAAAATGTCCTGCCAATCCTCCACTGTGTTTCTCCTTCAGCAAGTTCTCCCTCATGGAGAATTTTGGAATACACAGTTGATTTCCTTTAAACAGAAATCCTTCCTGGATCATGTATTCTATCCATTTTCTTCTGTCTCTGAGAATTGGATTCTCAGCTGATTCATATGCCTCCTTAAAATCTGGATCATCTCTGTACATGTCCCTGAGGTCATCAAAACCCAATGTTTTAACTCTGAACTCCTGCAACAGCAAACATTTCCTGCTCAAAGCATCAGCAACTTTGTTAGCAGTACCCGAAATATGTTTAATCATAAAAGTGAAATTCTGCATATACTCAACCCATTTAACATGTCTCTAATTCAACTTTTCCTGTTGAGTCACAAACTGCAGTGCATGATTGTCACTGTATAAGACAAACTCTTTAGGTATCAAGTAATGCCTCCATTTCTTCAATGCCTGTATGATATCATAAAACTCCTTGTCATAAGTCGAGTACTTCACTTTTGCCTCATTCAGCTTCTCGCTAAAATACTCTATCGGCATGTCTTCTTGACTTAAGACTACCCCTACTACAAATCCACTTGCATCGCATTTCACTTGAAATGTCTTTTGGAAATCCGGCAACACCAGAATTGGTTGTTCCGTGATTTTCTCCTTCAACAGATTAAAACTCTTCTCAGCCTCTTCTGTCTAGTGAAAATATTTGTGTCTTTTCTTCACTGTATCCATCATCGGTGCACTAATTCCACTGAAATTCCTGATGAACTTCCGGTAGAAACTAGCTAACCCGTGAAAAATTCTCACCTCAAATATGTGCTTCGGTGATGGCTAATTCTTGATCACTTCCACCTTATCTGAATCCATCCTTAATTTGTATACAGAAATAACAAATCCCAAGTAAATGAGCTATGTTTTCATGAACGAGGATTTCTTCATGTTTATCAACAGCTTCTCCTACTGTAATCTCTTCATCACAATAGCCAAGTGTTTCAGATGCTCTGTCTTTGTTTTACTGAAAATCAGTATGTCATCCAGATACACGATGACAAATTTCCCAATGAACTCCCTCAGAACTTCGTTCATCAATCTCATAAAGGTACTTGGTGCATTTTTTAAGCCAAACAGCATAACAAGCCATTCATACAACCCTTCGTTGGTTTTGAAGGTTGTTTTCCATTCATCACCTTCCCTCATACGAATCTGGTGATATCCACTTTTCAGGTCTATCTTTGAAAAAAAAAAATCTCCACTTAAACAATCCATCAGATCATCCATCCTTGGCAATGGAAATCTATACCTGATGGTTATCTTGTTAATTGCTCTTGAATCAGTACACATTCTCTAGCCTCTGTCTTTCTTTGGATTGAGTACTGTCGGAATAGCACATGGACTCAAGCTTTCTCTGACCAAACCTTTGTCCAACAACTACTGGACTTGTCTTTTTACCTCTTCATTCTCTTGCGGCGTTAGTCTGTACGCGGATTTGTTTGGAAAACTGGCTCCTGGTATGAGATCAATATGATGACTCACACTTCTAATCGATGGCAATGAACGAGGTAATTTGTCCACTACTATATCAGCGAACTCTTCCAGTAGTTCCTGAATTTCTTCTGGTAAATCATCCACTCTTGTGCTGGTCAAAACAATACTCAGTTTCCTGACCACAAAGAATTGTGGTTCCTCCTTCTTCTTAACCTCGTTAAGGAGTTCCTTCCCACTCATGAGAAGTACAGTGTTGCTTACTTCAGGTTTCACCTCCATGTCTTTAATTGGAAGCAACATATGTGTCCTCCCATTCTTCTCTAAGGTGTATGTGTTCATTCTCCCATCATGAATCACATTTCTATCATATTGCCATGGTCTTCCCAGCAATAGATGATAAACATCCATAGGAATAACATCACATAATATCTTATCATTATATCCTCCTATCTTAAATTCAACTAAACATTGTTTAGTGACATTTACCTGATGCCCCTTTTGTAGCCATGAAACTCTATATGGACTCAGATGTTCACTCGTCTCCAGCTCCAGCTTTTCTACCATCTCTGTCGAAACGAGATTATCCGTGCTACCACTATCCACAATGACCTTGCATACTATGTCCTTGGTTTTGCAAGCAGTCTGAAAAAGTCTGGTCCTTTGCACTAAATTCTCCACCTCCTTCTCTGGTGTCAAGAGAACCTTTCGCATCATCAGCAATCTTCCGCCTTCAACATCTTATTCCTCCACATCTCACCTCTGTGCTTCGGCGATTTGAGTCTCTCCACCCTCTTTCTTTTTATCTGGACATTCATAAGACTTGTGCCCATTATTTCCGCATGTGAAGCATTTTATTACTCCACCTCTTCCTCTTCCTCTACCTCTGGTACGAGGAAAAGTATTATTATCAGCATAGCCTCCTCTCTGCTCAGTATGTTGTCCTCTCTGTGAGCTTCCACCTTTCTCAGTTTGATTCTGAGGTTTCTTCCAGTCTTCCTTAGGCTTCTGATTTTTATCTTGGACAATTGATTTTCCCCTAGCTTGACTCCTGCCTCGGCCTCTCTGACTCTGCTTTTGGCTCATCTTCTCTTTTGCTTTCAGAGCCATTTGATAAGCATCTTCCACCATTCGGATGGTTACCATGCTCATCTCATCCTGAATGTCATACCTTAGGCCATTCATGTATCTGGAAACTTTTTCATCGTCGCTTTCCCGATGACCTACCCTGATGTTTAGCCTGTAGAATTCCTCAGTGTATTCCTTCACTGTCATTAGCTTTTGTCTCAGGTTCTGCATCCTCTTGAACGAAGTAATTTGATAATCTCTGGGGATGAATTTCGCCTTCAGCTTCACGATAATTCTGTCCCAGCTCTTAATCTTCTGCTTACCCTTGCAGTGCCTGTCAGCTTGTAGTTCATCCCACCACAATGTTGCATGTCCCTTTAATATTATGACAGTGTGCTTGACCTTCTTGTCTTCCTCGACATCTTCATAGTCAAAGTACATGTCTAGGACTCTAATCAAGTCTAGAAGCTCCTCTGCATCCAAGTTTCCCTCATAAACTAGAATGTCCATTTTCGCCTTTGCACCCATTCTTGAAATAGCTTTGATCAAACATTCGTTTGATGCATCTTCGGCTGCAACTTCTTCTTCTCGTTCAGCCTCTATTTCACTTTTGGAATCACTAAGATCCCCAGCATTGGTTGTGCATCTTTGTGTTGTCTCCATGTCTTCGAGTCTGGCTCGTAGATCACGCATCTCTTTTTCCATTTCTGGATTAGTCATCTGCCTGCCTCTTCTTCTCAGCATTTCCCTATCCTCTGGTGGATCGGGTGATTGTTTATCTCTTCTTCTCAGTGGCATGGTGAATCTTCCTTCTCCCTGCTACAGAAAGCAAAGAATATTTTCTAAGCTCTGATACCAAGTGACGCAGACCGCACCCTCTACCTCAACAAAGGCCTCTGCGCTAACCTCCCGGTCTTAAGGATCGTTCTAATTTTACCCTCGAGCTGGAGTGGCTCCTTCGATTCTCCACTGGAATCTCCCTTGAAATTGACCCACAGGTCTTTTCTGCTCCTCGCAACCTCTAGGCCAGTCACTGTTCTCTTCACGACAGAAGAATAGAAAATCGGTTTTCGGGGTTTTCAAAATCCCAATGTCATGACCCTTTGGTTCTCGATTTCCCGATCTTCACTTTCCCAATATACTCTAATCTTCGGTTAGCCCTCTAGGCTAGGCTCGTGGTCCACACGACCTCCTTTCACATGACTCCCGTCTTACAACCTTTCGGGATTTCGCGACTTCAAATGTCGAAGTGCTTTTGCCTTTTGACTTCCCCGATCTCTCAAAAGTTGATTTCTCTATACGACTCCCCTTTCGGGACCTTCCCCGAAAGTCAAGATCGATGCCACGCATCCTTAAAGATGGACGGTCCTGATGTGCTTTGGGGTTTTCACCCTAGAATTTTTCGATTCCCCATTATGACGATATGACATCAGTTGGGCCATGACAACGAAGCTTTCCTTCCCATCGGGATTTCGAATTTCATGATTTCGAAATGCAAGAGTTTCCTATCTTCAGGACCTCCGAAACGTCGAACCCTGACTTCTTCAGATCTTTCGACACGCGTCCCCAATGGATGGATAGTTCAGATTGAACCTTGGACTTCGCCAAATGAAAATTCAAACCATTCACTTATATGAGCCTCGATGACCGAATTCCTGATTGAGTGATCACACAACCCGTGTCCTGCCTGATATCCACGGCTATGATCCTCTCGTTGTTTCGACTCAAAAGGTCTCGGACTCTTGACTTCTGAACTTCCGATATACCAATGACTCTCAATTCCTGCCACCTGTCCCAATAGATGGATGGCTCTGAACTTATCAGGATTTTCACGATGGATTTACCCGATCGCTGGTCCATGGGATTTCTGATTTCCTGAACCCCGACACCTCAATATCCTGATGCTTCTCAGGTTTTTCACTCTTCTCATGAGGGTTTAAACCCTGTGCAACTCCTGTCATATCGAACGGCTGATGGGTAACTGGGTGATGATCCAATGGCTCACGATCCCTAGAGCTTGAACTCCGAACACAGCCATAACCTCCTCGCTTCTTTACCAGATTGGACGACTGGTGGGATTTCGCAAATCCTCTCCACAAGATTTTGACTGTCTGTCTCTTCCTCTTTGATGTTTCTAGTGAAATGAACCAAGGACTCTTTCCCAGACTTAACCACCTATGACACAAAACTCCTATGCCTTATAATCGCTCAATATGCACCAATTCCTTGTACTACCTTCAATAGTTCAAAGGTTTTATCCCTCCTGAGATTTCTCACAACTCTGAGTCTTAGAGAAGACTCTTGCGTGCACTCCTTGTGGCAGCCTCCTAAACACTTGAAGTGTTAATCACTCTTTGACCTTGCGCACGCTCTGCAGCAATGGCCTCTAGATGGCTTCTCCGACTTCAACCCCTGGAGTTAAACTTGGTCTTTGCACACCTTGCACAACTTCCAGTGCCTGACTGCACCTCTATGGTGATATGAGAACAAACGTTATCTCTCCTGAGATTTCAGAAACAAATCTATGAATCTGTGGTCAACACACTCCTTGCGGATGGTTCAACTGTACTCCTTACAAGAACTCTTGCTCAGATAGAGAAACAATTGAAACTCATTTCACTTCCCTTTCCTTTCAGATTTCAAACATTCAACTACAAATCATTCATACATAGCATAAAATCAATTGCATGACAGAAGGAGTAAAACATTCATGAGCATAACAATTAAAGATGCATACATAGAGAATATATGGACACCATGAGTTTGAATCACAGTTTCTTTGTATTAATTCAGAACTTTTGTACATGAAGTCTGCTACTCAGCTCTCTGCTTCTCTTCTATGCTCTCTTCTTTCTCCATAATTATGTTACAATCTACAATGAGGGTGTCTATATCCTGTTTCCCTCTTGCACTCTCAAACAATCTAATCTAGAATTAAATTATATCTACCTGCATTAACTACTTTAAATGCCTTCTACATACTAAGGACGAGAGCGAATTGCTCAAGGTCCATTTACATTCACAAGTGCGCCTTCACTTAAATGACTTCATTTACGATGGCGCATCAATCCAAGGGAATTTCAAAAATTTTGGGCTAGCACTTTCCAGCTGTACATTGTCTTCCGCGCTGGCTCGCTTGATGTTGGCAATGCTCCTGCATCACATTAATTTCCTTGTTTGGACGGTTGCTTAGTCTTCTTACCTTTTCTTGTGCATTGGTCGAATCCTCAATGTTTCCATTGATCCATACTTCTGCAAAGTGCTTCTTCCTTCTAAGATTTAATCTTCATTCGCTAACCTTCCTAATCTTTTATCATAGGAACATTCTTGATCCTTTCATGATCAATAATAATCACGTACTATGTTTTCCCTTCTGAGCTTTTGATCTTCCTCCTGTTCGCTCCTCCTCCTAATCTTACATTTCTGATCTCTGCATTTACTAACGTACTGCATTTTCCCTTATGAGATTTTGATATCTTCATATTGTTCGACATATTTTGCTAATTGATGTGCTTGTTGACATCAATGACAATCTCATATGTGGTAATTCATCATTAACAACAAATCATCACATTGACTATTGACATCAATGAAAATATGTCCATCAATCTCCCCCTTTGTCATTGAGGGAAACATACTAACTTCATATACAAAACTCCCCATGTGATGATGCTTTGCTCTTATGAAGAAATGACTCCCCCTATCAATATGCTCTCTCTGCTTCTGACTACTCTCCCCCTTTATTTCTGAAAAGGTAGTTCTTCCTGACAACGTTTCTTCCCTTGCTAACTAACTTCTTATCTCACTTGATTGGGATTTTTGTGTTTCAAATGAGTAGTCTTCTTGATATAAATTTTTGTAGTCATCATGTCTTTTCAAGACTTAATCTAATTCCTTTCTTATTTACTAACCAAAACTTCCCTTGAGTTTTTACTGACTGTTCTCCCCTTGTTATCTCTATAGGATGTCATGTACATGATTTTGTACATCAGAATGTTTTTTCTACGGATGTTGTTGTCTTATTGGAACACTGCGCAATTGTAGCTCATCTTATTCAAAAAACTCTTGGATCTACCCATTGATTCTCATCTGTCTCTAACCAGATGTGTCCATCTTTATCCAAGATGTTTATTTACTATACATTTCTCTAAAGTTGTCTGAGACAAATTTATACTATGCTTGTCACATGACTGCAATTCTTTTTGTAGCAATCAACTTCACTCTTGTTCACTTGTTCAGTCTTTGCTATCCACTTTTGTGAGTGTCCTGATTTCTTGAACTTTGTTTTATGATCTTTTATTACTGCAGCATCATTTTTATTCCATGTTTCATTTACTCTGTTTGTCGTATTATATGAAGCATTTCTCATTGATTGTTTTCTTGAGTTCCAATAGTCAAGGGATTTTTGGCCATATCCATCACAAATATAGCATCTCATAGTGTAACAATGTGCAGAAATATGTCCAACATGATTGCAGTTCCAACATCTTATACTGTTGTTGAACCTACCAAATTGTTTTCTTTCATGATGCCTACAATCCAAGGCTATATGACCCTATCCATTACAAGAAAAACAATAACCATTAAAAACACTTTCATACCTTCTTTGATTTATCCATGAAGATGTCTCTCTTATAAACTTGCTTTGAGGTATATGAATAGCTTCTGGATGTCTTCCTCGATATGATCTTCTAAATTTTGTAGTGTTTCTTTTATTCTTTGAACGTGAAGAACATGAGTCACACCTGCTTTCATTTTTTACAAATGAAGGAGTTGTTTCATACATGTCTTCATCCTTTACAAATGAATGACCTGTGTCAAACCTGTTTTCATCCTTTACAACTGAAGGAACTGTGTCATACTTGTTTTCACCTTTTACAAATGAAGGACCTACATTAGTTTTCTTAGGAGTATTGATTTCTTCCTTGTTGTATCCAAGACTGGATTTTTCATTTGGTGATCTATGACTATCCAAGATCTCATATAGGGTCTTGGAGTTGTTCAAGAACTTGATTTGGGTGTTTGACTTCTCAAATTTCTTTCTAAGACTCACAACTTCTGCTTCCAGCTCATGAGAGGATTCTTCCTTTTTGTCCAACTGGTTCCTTACTACCTCCTCTCTCCTTTTGGCTTCTTCAAGTTGGTTTTTAAGACTGACATAGCTTTCCCTTAGTTATTTTAGATATGCAAGGTTTTTGCTTGGTTCATAATCTTCCTTCTTTTCTTCTTTTGCTTGACTAATTTTATTTTTCAGTCTCTCGATTTCGTCTGTCTTTGCTTGACTGATTTCATTTTTTGGTCTCTCGATTTCCTCTTCCTTTTATTTTGTTAGATCAGCAAATTTTGTTTTCAATCTTTTGATCTCTTCTTCTTTGTTTTCTAACTAAATCTTTTGCTCAGACATGATTTCTTCATTGTCTTTGAGCTTTTATTTTATTTCCAGGATATGCTTCTAATTGCTAGGCTCATCATCTTCCTTCTCATTTTATTTTACTTGACTAATTTCTTTCTTCATCTTATCGACCTCCTCTTCTTTCTCTTCTAACTGATTTTCGTGCTCATATATTATATTTTCACTGTCCTTGAGCATTTCCTTTATTTCCGAGACATGCTTTTGACTCTTTTCAAGAAATTCTTTAGTGTAGTCATGAAGATAGTTGTAGTTTGATTCATTATGGTCATAGCAGTATTCACAGAGACTCCAATAAAACCTTTTGTTTGCCTTTGCTAGTTCTTCTTCTACTTCTTCAATGGGATAAATGATAACATAATATTATGTTGTTGTATCTGAGTCTTCTTCTTTACTTCCAGGAGAGGATTCAATATCACTGTTATTGCAATTGAAATATTGTGGAGAGTCCTTACCTTTATTGATGGTTGAGTCTTCATCTTCATCCTTGGTAGGAATGTCTTATGTGTCTTCACTTTTGATTTGATACATCTTTTCTAACTTCAACCATAAGTCCTTGGTGGATGTGCATAGTCCTATGCTTTCCTTGACTATATTTGATAATCCATTGAGAAGAATCTTCAATGCCACTTCATTTTTTTTTCCTTTCTCTACTTTGGACTATAATCTTTGATAGATTTTTTGATGTAGTTATGTCCCAGGGATTTCTTACTACTGAATTCCAAACTTCAGATCCTTTTGACTTCAAATATTGTTTCACATATTCTCTCCATGAGGAATAATCTGTTCCATCAAATAAGGGAGCTTCAATTGTGGAGAGAGCCATTTGTCCACCCATTTCCTCAGGACCTACCTTCCAATGGTTAAATTGTGCTGAAGGAACTCACTCTGATACCAATTTTTGAACACACCACCCACACTAAGAGGGGGGGTGAATTAGTGTGTGGACTATTCTAACTTTTTCGTCACACAGGTTAGCAATTAAAATATATTTGAACAGATTAAGAACAATCAAATCATAATTACAATGGACACAGAAACATGAGATGTTTGTATAAGATTTTGTATAATTGATATGAATATAGTAATATGAATATATGTGAAAGAGGATTTTCTTAGCACCAACTAATTTTTTTCAGCACCAACTCCTCGGAGAGCACCAACTCTCAAGAAATACCCAGCTTGTTGATAGAACCCATTCTATCCAACTAGATTTTATTCAACTCCAGTAGTAGTGATCCATTATAGAATCAACTCTATCTCATGATCAGAGGTATATCATAAAACACTCATCACCGCATTTCATCTTCTCTCTAAAATTTGTGCCTTCTTCGCTTTATCTTTTCTATGATATATTTTCATTCCATCTTTGCTTCTACATCTCTCTCTTATATTCACGCGGACCTCAGATCTAGATCTGCCTATTCACTTCACAATCCATGCTTCATAATCAAGCACCGTTACAAGTGAACCAATCATGGTTTTATTTATAGTGGCTTATGCTTAGAACTTGTTTAAGTTATTAATGTTACACGTCAAAATTGCTTAGAGGGATAAGTGTCGCATTGTCCCTATCAATCGTCGTAAGTGTCGCATCTTCCCTTCAGCTTTCGCAAGTGTCACAAGTTGATCACTAGTGTTGCAAACGATGTTCAGACATGATGTCATGATAACAACACTAAGGAGGCACCTATGACATCTCAAATGACTGATTTGAAGGAGGAGAACTGGTTTACTGGGATCAAATGACTCTTGACACCTGAAAGGAGCCCTGAAACAGAGGTTTGGAGAGGGAACGCTCCCCTACTTCAGCTGCAGAAGTGTTGGTGCTCCCCTATAATGTCTTAGGGAGTGTTATAACACTGCCTAGACCCTTTTGGAGGAGCGTTTCTCATCTTAAGAGCGTTGGCGCTTCCTCAAGGCTTGCCAAGGAGCGCTACAATGCTCTGAGACCCCTTCTGAAGGAGCACTCCCTAATCTGGGTTAGTTGTTAGCCCATTGAGGAGAATAAGGGGAGGAACATTCGAGATTAGGAGGCAGTTGTGCTTGAATTCTTGTTTTCATCAACAAATCCCTGATCTATGGAGAAGGTTCCCAACTGGTTCTAAACATAACTCAAGAGGTTAGGCTCCTCCCAACCTATATAAACAGGCTCTATGATGGTGGAAAAGGGGAAGAATTGAATATATGAAACTTATGATCTTGGAGGAAACTTACAGTCAGCCAAAGGAGAGTGATCAGTGAAGCTGCTATTATCCGGGTTGTGGATCTTTCAGGCAAGGGTTAAACAAAGAGGACTTGACGAAGCTGTCGCATTCACATCTACGATTGTAAGTACTACTGTCGTTATTCTCATTAATATGACACGCTTGGCCTGTTTCTTTCTAGTTTGTGTCTGATGAACTTATCGTTTAGTGATAGATCTGTTTTCAAGCTAATATCAATAGAGTAGGAAGTGGTCGTATCTTGTTTTGCCCGCAGAACTCAGTGAGGAGCAAAGGATTGGAGCGCAACTCAGAGTGTCCAGGGACAAACGTCGATAACAAGTACTTCTATCATCCTTCCTTCTCATGTGTTAGTTTAGATAGATTTGAAAGAAATTCAGTGTCCACGTTAAGCATTTTTCTGTCTAGGGTTAAGGTCAAGCCTTAGAGGTGATCTACCTGTCCGCAGGGAGATTTTCCTACAACAGAAACTGGCGACCCCACTGGGGAGATAGCCTCAAATTCGAAACCTCTTGTTTGGATTTTTCTCCTCATTGACCTTGTTTTGTCCCTTGATTGTTTCAGACTTGGTTTACCCCTCTTTGATTAGTTTCATGAGCTGATTGGCTCCTTGTCCCATCATACTCAGCATACTTGTCAAGTTTGAACTTCAATTTTTGAAATTTCTTGACATTTCTGGAACTTTTGGACCCTGGCGCCCCTGTCCTAGTGTTAACAGAGTGCCATCGCTCCTAAAGGCTTTGCACATAGCACTATAATGCTCCTTGCCCTTGGCAATAGAGCGCCAGCCTCTTTTGGCCCAGAAACCTCCCAAAATTGCATTTTTTTTGGATTTTTGCCTCTGTGTTCCTCTGCTGAGTGATCTTGAGAGTCAATTTTTCTTCCTTTTTAGCCTTGATATCTGTCTTTTTGAAGGATAAA
>ML778360.1:739333-778491 GCA_009831015.1 Picea engelmannii
TAGCTTCTGGCATCGCAGGATTCTTGGCAGTTCTAATGAATCATTCACCTTGTCGCATTTATGAGCATAGTCTTAGTTCGTTCTCGAGCTCGACAATATGAGAACGTAACCGGGTAAACTTTTATCTCTTTTTCGGACCCGTATGAATACAATCACACGAAAAAAGAACCCCCCTGGAGTCTCCTTTAAACCCTTTTCAGACTCTCTAAATATGAAAATATTGTCGAGTGATCTTGCTTTCTTTCACACTCGTTAAAAGGTCAGAAAGAGCATCTTTCGAGCGATAGTTTAACCCTTTTTCGGTCTCGTTGGACTACTGTACGAAAAAGGAACTGAGAGAGTTCTCTTTTAAGTGTTTTTCCAAACTCTATAATCCCGAAAAACCTTCGAGTTTTCTGTCTTTGGACTCATTAAAGCACACATCGACAGGCCCATATGGGAACGAACCCTTACTTCTTCCGGTTCGTTAAACAAAGGAAGAGGAACTTACTGAAGGTGAGTTATATCGAGCATGTGTTATCCTCCTCGAGATCATTAAATCAAAAAGAGGTACTCATCTATCTGGATGGGGGAAAAATTGAAAAGAGCAAGCCAAGCAGTCTCTTGAGAACATCGTCTAGCACTTCTTAGAGTCGCCCTTGAACACGGCACTTTGTCCCTTTGCATACATCATAATCCGTTGAACCTCTGCACCGAGCCAATCCTTTGAGCTTCCTTTCACTCCTTTGAGTCACCCAACGCAAGTCACGGTACCCATTGCATAGTTTTGGTCCATGTCATGTTTCGCTGTTGTGCCTCAGTGTTCAAGGGAAGTATCCGCCTCAAGGGTCAACCATCCCAAATATCTTGCCTCAAAACCGGTGTCAGTCCATGTTCTTTTGATCTACCAATTACACCTCTATGTCTGTTTCATGTCGTTGATGGGGGATACATCAAGGCCCTCCCTCGACGAGTCTATTCCTATCGACTTCAACACATTATCCGGGAATTAGGATTAGAAACCATTTAGTACTTTGGGATCTGCATGCCTCAATGGCAAGCCTCCTCACATTTGACAGTGGGTTTACATCATTGACCTCTGATCGAATGATTCCATGAATGTTCGACTTCATCTCATCTATTCACGCTCGGTGGAATGTACTAAGGTACCTTGGGAATCATTGACATTAATAGTGATCTCCCTTGCACTTGTTAACGGTTTACCTCATCGACCGGTAATCAAGTGGTTTCCACCATGTTCGACACCAAGACATCTATTCACATGGTTAGATTCATGCCATATTGGGATTGGTAAGAAGACCCTGGGTTGAGTAATTCATTTTGATATATGTTTCGCCCAGGTTGCGAAGGAGTTTTGGACTAAGAACACATACATTGTTACATAGATCCACTTTGTATTGGTCGTGGTTATGTCTTGTCATCTCATAGATCCACTGTGTATTCTTCGTGGCTACGATTAGTCTGAGTCATCAAAGTATAGATCCACATTGTATCTTCGGTGGCTATACCCTCTTATCAATACAATTATGGATCCGCAGTGTATACTATGGCGGCCATATCTCAAATCTTGATCATCCAAGCATAGGTATGCCTTCCTTGGGTTTTGAAACATGTCATGATATTTTTTGATGTTTGTGTGCAGCTTTCGTCACGTTCTCTGAGTCTATACCCTTGCTTGAACGTCTACAAAGCATTTCAGTCATCAATTCACATCTTCTGACTTCATACTTGGGGGGGCATTCTGTTACACGTCAAAATTGCTCAGACGGATAAGTGTCGCATTGTCCCTATCAATCGTCGTAAGTGTCGCATCTTCCCTTCAGCTTTCGCAAGTGTCACAAGTTGATCACTAGTGTCGCAAACGATGTTCAGACATGATGCCATGATAACGACACTAAGGAGGCACCTATGACATCTCAAATGACTGATTTGAAGGAGGAGAACTGGTTTACTGGGATCAAATGACTCTTGACACCTGAAAGGAGCCCTGAAACAGAGGTTTGGAGAGGGAACGCTCCCCTAGTTCATCTGCAGAAGCACTGACGCTCCCTTATAATGTCTTAGGGAGCGTTATAACACTGCCCAGACCCTTTTGGAGGAGCGCTGCTCATCTTAAGAGTGCTGGCGCTTCCTCAAGGCTTGCCAAGGAGCGCTACAACGCTCTGAGACCCCTTCTGAAGGAGCGCTCCCTAATCTGGGTCAGTTGTTAGCCCGTTGAGGAGAATAAGGGGAGGAACATTCAAGATTAGGAGGCAGTTGTGCTCGAATTCTTGTTTTCATCAACAGATACCTGATCTATGGAGAAGGTTCCCAGCTAGTTCTAAACATAACTCAAGAGGTTAGGCTCCTCCCAACCTATATAAACAGGCTCTATGATGGTGGAAAAGGGGAAGAATTGAATATATGAAACTTATAATCTTGGAGGAAACTTACAGTCAGCCAAAGGAGAGTGATCAGTGAAGCTACTGTTATCTGGGTCGTGGATCTTTCAGGAAAGGGTTAGATGAAGAGGACTTGACGAAGCTGTCGCATTCGCATCTACGATTGTAAGTATTGTTGTTGTTATTCTCATTAATATGACATGCTTGGCCTATTTCTTTCTAGTTTGTGTCTGATGAACTTATCGTTTAGTGATAGATCTGTTTTCAAGCTAATATCAATAGAGTAGGAAGTGGTTGTATCTTGTTTTGCCAGCAGAACTCAGCGAGCAGCAAAGGATTGGAGCGCAACTCGGAGTGTGCAGGGACAAACATCAATAACAGGTACTTCTATCATCCTTCCTTCTCATGTGTTAGTTTAGATAGATTTGAAAGAAATTCAGTGTCCACGTTAAGCATTTTTCTGTCTAGGGTTAAGGTCAAGCCTTAGAGGTGATCTACCTATCCGCAAGGAGATTTTCCTACAACAATTAAGATGACCTGTGCAATAACCAAATTGTTCATTAACAACTTTGGGACCACCATATCATCAATCTGGGTCTTCAACGTTACACTTAGAATCCCCGTTCCTTTCACGAATCGATCACAGTCATGGATCGATTTCCTTTGTCTCTGTGCTAACAGAGATCGGCGCTTCCTTCAAACCATGTCATGTGATCAATGGCGTAGAACCACAGGTTTAACAATTTAAGAGACCCATACATTCTTCTCTTTAATATATCTTGACCATATGACCGATGGCGGTGACCTCGAATTAGGCGAGAAGAGCACATGAGCACTTATCAATTCAATGGCCACGATTCATTCTCCCGATGAGATGGACGATTGTTGAGAATTTGGGTCTTCACCATTCGGGTCTTCGTGACTTCAAACCTTTCAAATCTCCTGAATGCAATATCACTGAACAGATCGGGCAGTTCACCTTTATATCTCGAAACCATATCAATGGTTAGCATTAATCCTTACACTCATCCTTCATTGCTTAATCCAACAACCAGAACTTAATCAAGCAATGAGATGTATGGCCACCTTTTACTCCATGACTTTGTCTATTATTCTTACGCTATCCTTCCACTGTGTTTTGATCAACGGTTGTAAGTGCACCCGACATCAGATTGACGGTCGATATCTCCTTCAGGTCTCTAGACTCCGGAGATTTCAAATCTCAAACCCCTTCTCTCATCCATACATCAATCTTCCAGAGCTTACAATCCATTGACGCGTGTTCCTTTCTCAATTGATGGTCGAGATCCTTTCATGTCTATGGGCTTCGGAATTCTCAAGCCTCAACTCTCATTGTAGTATGATCCACGGTTGAGAATACTCCAAGGTGATCTTTCATATCGGATGACTTATGTCTGATTTGGGACTTTGACGTTCGGGACTTCGGAGGTTTCGAATAAACGTTGCTCCATTTTCTTTCAGAGTGACCACCTATTTAGTAAGTCATCAACGATGGAGACCGCATGCTGTCGGTTAACATTTTTTCTTACACTATCCTTCCACTGTAGTAGATCAACGATCAAGAATGCTCCCGAATTGATCTTCCAGATTGGACGTCTTTTGTCCACTTCGAGACTCTAGCATTCGGGACTTCGGGAATTTGGGCAAGTGTTGGTGGTATATCTCCTGAATAAAAACTCCTGGAGTGACGTAAATTGCTTACATCACTCGTTGACATGTCACAATCTGAGTAGCTTCCACACGTCACTCTGATTCGTGATTTTCACATACCAGAAATGTCGATTTAGCTTGACACTTGTCGTTCTCTGATTGTTCCATGTGTCCTTGCTAATGTAGACTATTGACATGGTCTATCACATATTCTTGTTGACGTTGACGTAGATCTCCCGATGTGACACATGTTCATATCCTTGATCTAATGGTCAGGATAGTATCCGAAGGGTATCTCAGATCGACGACTGAGAGAAAATTCGGACCTTCGTCCTTCGAGACTTCGGGACTTTTCACATTCGATTGTGGTAAAACTCCCAAAGTGACATAACTTTCTTATGTCACTTGTTGACATGGCATGAGTCAATTTCCTCTTGATAGTTGTCATCATCTGATTATGCCATGTGTCTTTGTCGACATGGTCTTCCATGCGTCCTTGTTCACAAGGTTCGCTGACATGGATTTCCCACACGTTCTTGTTGGGGTGGTCTGTTGATCAATAGCCCTGATCCAATGGTCCTCGCTATGTCCTCCAAATCCAATGGTCCTTATTGACTTCGGATTTTTGGGCTCTGAGTATTTCAAATCTCAAACTGATGGAGCGTGAGTTCCTCGCTTCTTTATACCCGAAGTGAATTATGTTCATTGATCAGGTTCTTTAGATCAATGGTTTGATCTATTCTGCAATGCAGCTCTTGTATCTTTATCCTATCCTTCCACTTTAACACGATCCGACGGCTGATGGGTATTCGGCTAATCAAAATCTCAACCTTTTAGCCCAGCTTATCCTATCCTTCCACTTGATTTGATCTAACGGTCGATGTGGACTCTTCAAAGAAAATTAATGGTCAACGATGATTGCGGAACCACAAATTGCGAGTGATTTAAATTGACACCAAGATTCCGTAATTTTAAGTTGTGCATTGTTGGTGAGTCAACCACAATCATCAATATTTGAAGCTATAAGATCGGGCGGTCCTAAAAAATTGTGGGATTGGAACTAGCGCATCATTTAACTCTCCTTCTGATATCCACAATCTATCCTTGTCATGGATTTGGCGATTGTGAATCCGACAGTCACAACTCAATCCAGCTTAATCTGATTTCTTGTTGGATCAACCACAGTCGTCGATCTTCGAGTCTATGAGATCTGACGATCTATACCAATTTCGGGTTTGTAACTGGAAAGTACTTTAATTCTTCTTTCTCTCCCCGCAATTCATCCATGTCGTTGATCTGGCTTGTAGATCGACGACCACGATCCTCTTCAATGATCCTCAAGCCCATGGTCCCTCATATGATCATCGTCCATTATATGAGATGATCAACACTGTTAATTTCCTTGATTGGACAGCTGCTGAGTCTTCTTACCTTTTCTTGTGCATTGGTCAAATCCTCAATGTTTCCATCGATCCATACTTCTGCAAAGCGCTTCTTCCTTCTGAGATTTGGTCTTCACTCACTAACCTTACTGATATTTTATCATAGGAACATTGTTGATCCTTTCATGATCAATAATAATCATGTACTGTGTTTTCCCTTCTGATCTTTTGATCTTCATACTGCTCGCTCCTCCTGTTCGCTCCTCCTCCTGACCTTACGTTTCTGATCTCTGCATTTACTAACATACTGTGTCTTCCCTTCTAATATTTTGATATATCCATATTGTTCGACATATTCTGCTAACTGATGTGCTTTTTGCATCAATGACAATCTCATCTGTGGTAATTCATCATTAACAATGGATCATCACATTGACTATTGACATCAATGACAATATGTCCATCAGTGGACCCATGATCATTTACAAGGATGAAATTGCTACTAGAGAAAAGTTCCAACAAAATTTTATCAAAGCAAGATTCCAATTGAATATTAGAATGAGTCTCATTGGAAACTTGAAATGAATTATGAGAATAAAAAACAAACACTTTAGAATGTTCATAAATAGATTTATACTTAGAAATAAAGGGAAATCATATGAATATGTTGTGTGTATTTCACTTTGCAATTAATTTGATTCTATGCCATCAAGATCAAAATACTCATCAAATATTACTTCTTTGTCTTGCAAATCACATAAAAAATTTGAATCAACAACATTATCAAAAGGATAAGCAAGAGATTCAGAATCAATATTGATAGGCAAAGGATCATCATCCAAAAAAGTATTTTCCTCAAATAAATCTGAACTAGTTGATAGACAGATTTCAACAGAAGGATTGGTAGAATCATGATATGTATCTAGTGTTGGATTAATGAGAGGGGGGGTGAATCAATAATAGAGAAATGATCCTTTTTAACCACAAAATGCAAGTGTTATATCAATGTAGTATTATCATCCAATAGTTACAGAGTAAATAAACAATGAACAAATGAGAAATCATACACATACATAGTACACCAATGTTTTTACGTGGAAACCCAAAGTGGGAGAAAACCACGGAATGTTTTTTATTATATGTCTTTAAGAATTACATTCATTGGAAGCACCAACTTCCTTTGTTTTCCAGATGCAACTGGAAGGAGGCTCCAACCCCCTAGTTTCTTAGGCTACAACATGAAGGAAGCTCCAACTCCCCAATTCTCTGGATACAAATAGAAGGAGGCTACAACCCCCTATGTTCTCTGGCTACAATTGGAAGGTGGCTACAACCACCTGTCCTTGCCCTATCCAACCACCCTAATGTAGAAGTAGAATGATGGAACTATTGTCAAACTATCATTGTGAGATATACCACTGTAACAACCTGTACCAATCAACCTGTAATCAACATGTACCAATAACATGTGCCAACATGTACCATACATCAACCTGTATCGCAAACAAATGCATCAACCATGCACCAAACCTATACAAATAACTTATCACAACAACCTTTCCAAACAACCTGTAATCAACATGTACCATAAACAAGTGCATCAACCATGCACCAATATTTACCTCAACCTGTACCATCAATGAGTGCATAAACCATGCACCAAATATGTATCAATCATGCATCAAATACACATAAACTATGATTCATCAAGATGTACCAACATCATAAACTATACACCTCATGTATGTGCCAATTCATCCACTACTTTTCTCAACCATATACACAACATGTACCTGAACCAAAATCCCTCATCAATTTCATCATCCAAATATGATTTGTAAGTATGTAAGAGATCTATTGTATATCATCACATACCTGCAAACCTTCCTTAACTTTAACAACAAAAGACTAGCATTTTCATCAAACTTTACTTTAGTCTCACATGACTAATTTTGGATTAGTCAACAACCCTGACTTGCAATAATCATAACTATGTACATGTAATGAATAAAGATATGAAAATAGTACACAATGTTCTACACTGTCTTTTATTCAATTCCTCCAAGTTTCACTACTTGGATCCTCTCAGAAAAGAAGTTATAGCAAAAATGGCATACCTTATTGAATTCTAGCTTATTCTAGAGAGAGAACTTGTTGAGTGTGCCCCACACGGAATATTTGTTGTATAGATCTGAAAATTATACACAGAATACTACAGGTTGTACTCTAACCAATAAATTTTGTCTTACTGAATTTGGATCTATTATGAATAAGTTATGAAGTTTTTACCAGAAACACCCTTTTTAGACTAGTTTTAGGACTAGCCACAAACCCTATTTTCCAAGGAGTGTAACTCCAAAAATACAACAAACCACAAGATGAAATTTATATCATAGATACTTGTATATGTTTCCTCAACGACCTCCAAATTTCATGGTCTGAATCATTCTAGAAAAAAAAATATTGTGAAAATGGTGAGATGACCTGTAAATAACATATCTTAGAAAACATCATCAAAAGAATTTATCCTCCCTTGAATTTCAGCCTTATTTACTTCACCTTCCCTCTGAAATTAGTCTTAGATATCCATTGGTTACCCCAATCACTTGTAGATATTCAATATGTTCAAGTGTGATTAAAAATGAGATACCCTTGCCTCTTATTTATACTTTCATGTAGCTTCCTCAAGGGGTTACCTTCTAACAATATTAACCCACTTTCCTTATTTTAGGGCTAACCCACTTCTAACCACTTGTCCACTTAGTAATTTATCCATTAACTTTATTATTTAAACAATTTATTGTGTATCCATTTTGACTTATAGTACACTCATCACTTCACTTTATTATTTAAATTATCTTCTAACCATCTTAACCCACTTTTCTTATTTTAGGGCTAACCCGCTTCTAACCACTTGTCCACTTAGTAATTTCTCCATTAAATTTATTATTTAAATAAGTTCTTTTGTATCAACTTTGACTTATAGTACACTCATCACTTCACTTTATTATTTAAATAATTTCTTCTTTTCAACCACTTTGACTACTTTGACCTTTTGGGGCTTCTAGATGACTCATGAGGGTTCTCCAACTTCGCATGGCCATAACTCTCTAACCATGAGGAGTTATGTGACATTCCACATACCACTGGAAATGGCATGACATGTACTATCCATCTAGAATAGTCTTACCTACAAATGTATCAAAACTCATACTATTATCCATCAAACAAACTTGTGTCGATTACCCAAACCATTGTGCTACCAGAATTCACTATCAGACTTTCTTCAAGGGTCGAGATCAATGACAACCAACCCAATTAATAAACATATATTTTAAAAAACAAATATGGATACAAAACATAGTGATTTCCAAAGTACAATGAATTAGATTTTTTCGGAATATTTTGGCCATCATTGATAAAATTAGAACTCTGACCTAATAAAAAAAAATTGAAGAAGTAGGAACTAGTTTTGAGTTTACCTCTGAAGAAGAGAGATCAATTTTTTCATAAATTAAATTTTGACTTGGACCGATTTTTATTGAACCTTCTTTATGGTGACCACAACTAATAGGAGATATTTCAATTACACTTTCAAATTTCGAAGTTAAATTTCTACGATCATTTTTTGGAATCTGAAAGTGTGTGAAGGAATATTCAAATGTATGTGACTATGATGCATTTTTAAATTCATTCATGGGTTCAAAAAAAATAGATGTAGAATCAAAATTAACTAATGAATCTAACACGTCATGTTCATCCTCATTTTATTTCCTACATTCATTTCCAGGAAGAACAAGAGAAGTAAAACATTCAATCATATCTTGTGTTGAAGGTAAGTCCTTGAAATGGAATCTAAAACAAAGTGACATAAATATAGCATAGAATTCATCAAGAGATTCATGTGCATGCATAGAAATATGTTCAATTTCTAATAACAATTCTTCATAATTACAATTCTGATGGGCCAACAGAAAAACCTCCATAAAATGGTTCCATGAATGTATAGACTTAGCTAGTAGCGCGTTGTACCATTTATGAATCCACCCTTGGAATGTGAGTGTAAACAACCTACAAATTTCATTATCATTAGTGATGTCAAAATATTTACATTTATCTATAAGTTGATAAAGATGATCAAAAGAAGAAATTTTACTCTCACCATCAAATTTTAAATTAGACAAGGATTCGAGTTGTTTTTTGGGTATGTACCTGGTAGGCCTGCATGAACTAAAAGCATGACCCAAAGTAGGAATGTACATAGGAGCCATGATTATTTAAAAACCTTTAAAATAGACTCTACACAGACAACCTGTTTGTGGCCCTCCTTCTAGCGTGAAAAATGTTGATGGCCAAAATTGTCCATATTCAACATTAGGAAGATCACCTGGTCAGGATCCCAATTAGACCCTTATTCGTTTGGTGTGGTTATTCTGACTGGGTATAATGGCTCCAGTTACCCGTTTAAAGGTTTTATCCAATGAAAGGAGACTTACATTAAATCTCTTCTAATCTAGCATGTATAAAAAGAAAGAACTAATCTCACAACTCTATCCTAAATCTAAACTATCATTACTAGGACAAAGAAGTAGTTATTTTATCCAAGTAGGAGAAAAAGAATCATAGAAACTTGAGCATGAGATAAAAGTGAGTTATTAAGCTATATAAGTAGTTCATGTAACCTAATAATGATTAAAACAAATACACTTGAATCTTAACTCAGTAAATAGTTGCTAAGAAAATATTAGATATGCATACTCACACTCAATATGGAAGATTAAAAGATATTAAACATGAGATAAGAAAGTTGTCTAACTAAGGAAACAGTTCACATAGAAAGACAATGATTAAAGAAAATGCATACAAGTGATGAACCTACTAAATAGTTAATAAGAAACTACAAATACACATACTCATATCCAAAGGATAATTGACAAATTCAAACTAATCATGAACAACTTGAACTTAGAATAAAATGGAGCTAATAGATCAGAGAAATAGTTCTTAGATATTCCACTAGTCAAGCAGATATGTATAAATAGTTATCAGTTCTCTATTATACATATATCTAAATTCAAATGAAAATTGCATTCAAACTAATAAGTCATGTCAAGCTACATGAATAGTCCAAATAGGATGACAAGAATAATACAATACAAGTATTTCATTAGACAAATAGATAGCTATTAGTTAATGATTTAAATTTCTTTTTGAATGCAATATAAATTCATGTTAAAAAAATGAGCCAAAGGATTCATGTTAAGCTACAAAAAACATTCTATGACATAACATGAGTTATAACAAGGACAATATCACACTAAATTATTAGATGGCTAACATCAAGTGCAAAAAATATTGCTCAAACATAATATTCAACCTCAAATATTCCCATGTTCAACCCTGAAAGACAACTTGTCAGTGACTCTAAATAAGCATGATTTATCTTATTCTAGTATAGTACTTGAACAAATAATCACAACCATAAAAACATAATATATTTGAGAATTGAATGATATCTTTATTCCATACACAAAATATAACAACAATGCCCAAAATGATTACAAAGTAAAGATATTTGTGATCTAGTTAAAAAGATAACCAATATTCTACAAAAACAATTTATCCCTTACAATAGTGAAATGAGTTCTCATTCCTGCAGAATTTTGGAAATTCCTCCCCTTGTTCAACTCAGAGATGATCTAATTTATAGGCTAAAACTTCATAAATTGATTGAATTTCCATTAATTCTATGCTAAACATGAATCTCCCAAATCCCTGGGTTGCTCAAAACAAAATGCTAAATTAAAAACTCGTTGTTACATGATTTTTGAAAATATTCTCTTTGTAAAATAGGGCCTATCTCTCAAACTGTTCACTTTCTGAGAAAACAACCCTCACGAGAATTAAATCGGTCGGTTATGCAAGTGATTTTTCTGTCGTTTTGAGAGATTCTTCACCGTTGGCTCGGAAATCAAGATGGAATTTTTCCTTCGGAAAACTGACTGCAACATCAAATCTGGGAAATTTTGTTTCAATTAGATAATATTTCTCTCAAATGGTTCACTTTCTGAGAAAATGACTTAGAAGGAAGCTAAATTGGCATGTTCTACAAGTTGGTTTTCGTTCGTTTTGTCAGATTCCACACCCTTTGATCATAATTGAAGTTGGAAGTTTGCCTCTTGTGAACTAATGGGAATTCTCAACTTTTCCTTGCCTAAGTATTTCTCCCTGTGGACATGAATAATTCCAACTGAATGTATTGTTTTTGCATATTTGGAAACTGAAGTTTAGTTGCATCTTTGTAATATACACTTGTAACAAAAACAAATTAAATTAATAACCAATATTTATTAAAAAAGTAGCTACATAATCGTCAACTATTAGTTAAGAAAAATCAATTAATAGAATCAAATCAAATTGATATCACACCTTCTAAATAAGAATAACCGCATACCAAAATGGTCATTATTTTTTCAGATTGATTATATTTGCAAATTTGAGGAAGTTAACTCCATAAGATTCAATAATCACTCAATTGTCGGCAAAATTTAATCAACCAATTGAAATCATAACATTGAATCATAATGAAAATCTAATCTTTAATATAAGCCTTAGATTATATAACTTAGATGTTTATATTTCTAGTAGAAAGAATTAACATGATGTATATGTTGATTGATTGGGTTGGTTGTCATTAATGTCAACCCTTGAAGAAAGTCTGGAAGCTAATTCCGATAGCACAAAGGTTTGGGTAATGGACCCAAGTTTGTTTTATGTATAATGGTATGAGTTTAGATATATTTTCAAGTAAGACTATTCTAGATGGATAGTACATTTCATGCCATTTCTGGTGCTATGTGGAACATCACATAACTCCTCACGGTTTGAGAGTTATGGCCTTACGAATTTGGAGGACCCTCATATGTTGGCTTGAAGCCCCAAAAGGTCAAAGAAGTCAAAGTTCTTGCAAAGAAGAAATTATTTAAATAATAAAGTGAATTGACAAAGTCAAAGAGGATTATTTAAATAAAAAAGTGAAGTGACAAAGTCAAAGAGGATTATTTAAATAATAAAGTGAAGTGACAAAGTCAAAGAGGATTATTTAAATAATAAAGTAAATGAAGAAATCTCTAATTATGGAAAGTGGTTAGAAGTGGGTTATACCTAAAATAAGGAAATTGGGTTAAGATGGTTAAAAGGTAACCCCTTGAGGAAGCTACATGAAAGTATAAATAAGAGGCAAGGCTCTCTCATTTTAATCACACTTGAGAATATTGAATATCTATAGGTGACTAAGGTAACCAAAGGATATCTAAGCCGGATTTCAGAGGGAAGGTGAAATAAAGAAGGACGAAATTCAAGGGAGGATAAATTCTTTTAATGATGCTTTCTAAGGTATGTTATTTACAGGTCATCTCACCATTTTCGCAATATTTTTTTGTCTAGAATGATTCAGAACATGAAAATGGGAGGTCATTGAGGAAACATATCCAAGTAGTTGTGGTACAAATTTCATCTTGTGGGTCGTCGTATGTTTGGATTTCCACTCCATGGAAAATAGGGTTTGTGGCTAGTCCTGAAACTAGTCTAAAACATGTGTTTCGGGTAAAAAAGTCATAAATTTTTCATAACAGATCCAAATTCAGTAAGACCAAATGTGTTGGTTAGAGTACAATCTATATTATTCTATATAATTTTTTTAGATCCATACAACAAATATTTCGTGCAGGGCACGCTCTACAAGTTCTCTCTCTAGAATAAGCCAGAATTCAACAAGGTATGTCATTTTTGTTATAACTCCTTTTCTGAGAAGTTCCAAGTAGTGACACCTAGAGGAATTGCAAAAAATACACTGAATAACATTGTGTACTATTTTCATATATTTATTCATTAGAGGTACATATTTATGATTATTTCAAGTTAGGGTTGTTGACTAATCCAAAACTAGTCATGTGAGACTAAAGTAAAGTTTGATGAAAATGATAGTCTCTTATTGTTAAAGTTAAGGAACATTTGCAGGTTGAGGTACAGGTTGGTGCATGGTTGATGCACTTGTTTATGGTATAATTTAATTACAGGTAGTTTGGTACAGGTTGGTGCATGGTTGATGCACTTGTTTATGGTACAAGTTGATTACAGGTTGAGGTACAGGTTGATGCATGGTTGATACATGGTTCAAGTTATTGGTATAGGTTGTTTGGTGCAGGTTTATTGGTACAAGTTTATAGCAGTATATCTCACATTGATAATGTGACAGTGGTTCCATCATTCTACTTATACATTAGGGCGGTTGGATGGGGCAAGGACAAGTGGTTGTAGCCACCTTCCAGTTGTAGACGGATAACATAGGGGTTTGTAACCTCCTTATGGTTGTAGCCAGAGAAGTGGAGAGTTGGAGCTTCCCTCAGGTTGTAGCCTAAGAAACTAGAGAATTGGGTCCTCCTTCCAGTTGCAGCTGGAAAACAAAAGAAGTTGGTGCTTCCAATGAATGTAATTCTTCAAGACATATAAGAAAAAACATTATGTAGTTTTCTCCCGCTTTGGGTTTCCACATAAAAACACTGGTGTAGTGTGTATGTGTATGATTGTTCATTTATTCATTGCTTATTTAATCTGCAAATATTGGATGATAATGCTACATTAATATAACACTTGCATTATATGGTTAAAAAGGATTAGATTGCTCTATTACTGATTCACCCCCCTCTCAGTAATCCAAAAATTGGTATCAGAGTAGGTTTCTTCAGAAATCAGTTTAACCAATGAAAGGTAGATCATGGAGAGAAACAACATGTATAAAAATGGAATACCACGGTTTGATGGACAGAAGTATGCATTTTGGAACATAAGGATGAATACATATATACAGGCACATGGATTTGAAATTTGGCAATCAATTGTAGATGGATACATAGCACCAACAGTTCCGCCGACAAATGACAAAGTAATGAAACTAGGTCAAAATAATTCCAAAGCCACAAATGCACTTTTGAATGGTCTTGGAGAATCGGTATTCACCAAATTTGCACATTGTAAATCCGCTAAAGAGATTTGGGACAAACTTTGAAATATTTATGAAGGAGATTCAAAAGTCAAAGCAGCAAAGATTAAAACTTATAGAGGTCAGTTTGAAAAACTAAATATGAAGGAAGATGAGAACATTACAGCTTACTTTTTACGAGTCGATGAAATAGTAAATGAAATATTGGGATTGGGAGAAGAAATAAAAGAATCTATAATTGTTCAAAAGGTACTAAGATCTCTTCCTATGATATTTGACCCTAAGATATCATCACTAGAAGAAAGAGCAGATCTAAACTCAATAAGCATGGACGAACTACATGGAATCTTCACAGCATATGAAATGAGAAATGAACAAGAAAATCTAGATATAAAATAAGCATCCTTCAAAGCATCCAAAAGGTCAAAGAAAAAGGGAAAGAAAAAAGAAAATTAACATAGCAACAGCAGTGACATCTCGAAAGATGATGAAGAAGTGGCCAACTTTGTCAGAAGATTGAACAAGGGAACCAATGGCAGGTATAGAGATAAGCTTCCTTTGGTTTGTTTTAATTGTGATGGTATTGGTCATTTTGCTAACAAATGTCTTCATAAGAAAAAAAGAAATGACGAAGGTTACTCAAATAGAAAACAGACATATAAAGGAAAAAGAACCACAAAAAAAGTTTTCAAGAAAAGCTTATGCACCAAAGAAGACATCTCATCATCAGATGAAGATGAATTGAGTAACAGTGAGACAAAAAGAGTTATATTCATGGTAGTAGAAGACTCTGATAAAGAAGAATATGAAGAGGCTGAAGAAGAATATGAAGAGGAAGAATTTTACTACTGAGAAGAATTGTTGTGTGCCATAGAAGTTATCAAAAGAGAAAAGAAGAAAAATAAGAAACTATAAGCGGAACTAGACAAGAAAGAAGACACTCAGGAACTAGAAAAAATGATCACAAATTTGAAGGTTCAAATTTAAGAAGATAAAAGAATTGAAGAAGCACTCAAAGAACAGCTAGAAGGAAGACACCAGATCATTGGAAATTTGGAAGTAGAAATTGTCACATTAAGAAAGGATCTTCAAAAGAAAAATATGCAGAACAGCTCAAAAGTTTTGAATGGCATTATCAGCAGTCAAAAACCTCATCATGACAAGTCTGGACTTGGATAAAATCAGACAGAAAAGAGATCAAGCTCCAAAACAACAGAACACGAAACATATCCGAAAAGCTATGCAGAAACAATAAAAGGGGATAGGAATGTCTACAAATAAAATTACAGGGACACTCCTCCACCGAGAAGACTCATATTTCAGAATCAACAATCGACAGAAACAGATAGGGCTTAGGAAGAATAAGGATTCATAAGAGTACCTCCTTTCAAAAGATCTTCAACTCCCAGGTATCAAACTATCTTCTTTTTTTTTATGTTATGCATGTAATGATTTTGGACATAAAGCTCTGAATTGCAGATCTAACAACAGGAACATAAACAAGTTTGAAAGTCATACACAAAAGGGTTATCCAAGAAGGCCTAGTGAAACACAGAGAAGAAGTTACAATAGGTTTGAATCTTTGAGCACTGAAGTGGAATGCTACAAATGAAACAACTTTGGACACATGGCCAAAGATTTCAGAATGACAGTCCCTCCTAGAGAACTACAACAGAACAACAATAGTCACAGACAGGAACCTCAGAAAAGGACATGGCTAAGAAAGCAAAAACAGTATAGCAATGAAGAATGCACACTCGCTTTATAAGCTAAGCAGAAGAAATGTGGTTGGTATGTTGATAATGGTTGTTCAAAACACATGATAGATGGTAGAGACATGTTTCTTACATTATTAAAGGAAAGAGATGGATCAGTCTCCTTTGGAAATGATTATTCAACTAAAATCATTGGAAAAGGCACAGTCAGAATTGGGAACAAAAATACCAAGGAAGAAAATGTTCTACTAGTAGAATATATGAAACATAATCTTCTAAGTGTGAGTCAAATGTGTGACCAAGATCATAAAGTTACTTTCAATTCACAAAAGTGTGAGATAAGAAAAGAAGGTTCAGGAAAATTGATTGCAATAGCTGCAAGAACTTCAAGCAACATATATGTATTAAGTGAAAATGGAAATGAAAAGTGTTTCCTAGGAAAGGAAGATGAAATTTGGCTATGGCACATAAGAATGGGTCACATACATTTTGGTAACCTTTTCAAAGTCAGCAAAAGGGAAGCAGTTAGAGAAATTCCACAAATCACGAAACCAACCAACACTTTATGCAAGCATTGTCAACAAGGAAAGAAAACAAAGACCAGGTTTAAATCAAAATAATATTCAACGACAAGACCACTAGAAATTGTGCATACTGATCTAGTTGGACCAACTACAACAAAGGGTTTAAAAGGTGAGAAATAATTTATGTTATTAGTTGATGATTATACAAGAATGACTGCAATTTGCTTTCTCAAGAATAAGTCAGAAGCTTCTGAAAACTTCAAGGTCTACAAGGAAATGGTTGAAAATGAAATGGATTCAAAAATAAAATGTTTGAGATCCAATAATGGAGGAGATTTCACTTCAAAGGAATTTATGGACTACTGCAGCAAGCATGGAATAAAAAGGAAATTATCCATTGCTAGGACACCTCAATAGAATGGATTTGTTGAAAGAAAGAACATGACAGTACGGGAAATGGCTCAAACAATGTTAATGGATTCCAAATTGATAGATATCTTTTGGACACAGGCAGTGCATATAGAAATTCACATTCAAAACAGAGTAATGCTCAGAAACAACACTGACAAAACTCCCTATGAGTTATGGAAAGGAAGACCAACAAATTGGAAGCACTTCAGAGTTTTTGGAATCAATTGCTACATCAAAAAAGAAGATGGAAGAATGGGAAAGTTTGACTCTCATGTGGACAAAGGAGTACTTGTTGGTTACTCAAGTACAAGGAAAGCATACAAGTGTTACAACCTAATATTGAACAAAGTTGTGGAAAGCATCAATGTAACAATTGATGAAACAGGTAGACAAGAACTAAAGGAAGAATAAATTGGATCAAACATATTTACAAAGAAGAAGCAGAAGATGAAAAAGAAGTAGAAGGGGAAGATGAAGAGAAACCAACAGAAGAATAAGAGAAAGTTCAGCAAGTTCCTCCAAAGACACCTAGCAGAAGAGTACATAAGAATCATCCTTCAGATCAGATTATCGAAAACAAAGATACAGGAGTTGAGACTAGAAGAAGAATTTGTTCACCAGAACAAACGCACCTAGCACTCTCATCTACGATTGAACCAACATGTTTTGAAGAGGCCGGAAAGGATGAATTTTGGAATAAGACCATGGATGAAGAATTGGATCAAATAGAGAAAAATGACACATGGGAATTGGTTCCAACACCAAAGGATAAGAATGTGATCGGCACAAAGTGGGTATACAGGAATAAATTGAATGAAGATGGACAAGTTACAAGGAACAAAGCTAGATTGGTATGTAAAGGATATGCACAGTGTTAGCGCTCTATAATTTTCCTAAGTCTGCGGAGGCGATCACAGAGGTAACCTCAAACCACTTCGAGCCTTGGATCTAGCCCTCCAAGACTCAGAGAGGGATCTCTCTTTTAGATTTAACTTGGTTTGTAAGGGATGGATTTTAGGCTAGCTATGAAAGTAATGAAAATATGGAGTTTTTGATTTTTAAATGGTTAGTTTGGGACAGCAAGGAGGGCCATTGGGAAAATGGGGTCTACACTTAAAAATGTGATTCACATATCAGATCTGGACAAAGATTTTACACAGGGCAAGGTAGAAAAAATATTGGATCGAATTAAGTTTTGATGATGTCAATTTGAGGAAGAAATAAGGGAGGAAAAAACCAAGCAAAGGAGCAGTTAAGAATTCCTTGACTGAGCTCTTTAGATGAATAACATAAAGATTGTCAAAAGGACAGATGCAGAGTATTTGCCAATAAATTCTGCTCTGTTTACTTACTTCTGACAATAAGAAATGAAAAATGAATGGAAAGAGAACAGGAAAACAGTTTAACAGAGGAAAAACGCCACCAATACATCCACACAAGAATCCTGTGAAAAACAAGCCCATTACTGATCAATCATTAAAGGTTGCATAAAAAGTTCTCTCGCCAAACATAGCCCACTGTACAGTAAAGAAAATTACACCCTCTTTAGGTCCAGCCAAAAAGAAAGGCATTTTACTGCTGAAAACCCACTCACACAGGTCGAAACCTCCTCACACAGGTCTGACCCTATCCTCTCAGCCCAGTCGAACCCTCTTTTTGTCTTTTTTATGTGTATATAAACAAAAATTGATATCAGTCCCTCCCAGACTCGCGCTCTACCTCTATTTTCTAAAAATAGATAATAGTTACAATGCTCTTGACACTTGTCAGCTATCTCTTGTAACAAACAAGACAGCAAATCCCAAGAAAGTCGATTGGGTAACTGATGTTTGAACATCTGGAGTTTGTTAAGGTTTGCTGGCAAATGGATTCTAACAACATCACAATAAATAAATGCAACAGCAGTCGAATGCTTGAGTTGGTTTGAGGTATGTTGCCAGTTGGAGGATTGGTGATCTAATCTCTGCCATGTGTTCTCTAATATTTCTCAACCATTGCCTCGAAGATAGGGATAATCTGCCACCTCAAGGACACCTGCATGTACCAATTTGCCTAACTGTTCCACATCGTACTCACTGCTGCTGTCGAATGTTAAAGTTACTGCATTTCCATATCCTTCAGCCCTTGTAAGAAAGCAAGTATTCAGATTTTGTTGTCGAGCAAATGCTTCCTCTTGGTTGACAACTGAAAGCCATGTTGCACTCTCCTTTGTTGTCATCTTATCCTGCAAACATTTAGACTGCCTCACAAGTTTGCGAATTTTTTCAATAATGTTCGAATCACTGTTTCTCCATGATCTAGATGGAAGATCACTATTTAACATAAAATAGATAAGCGCTCCTAATGCCCACCAGTCTGCAGTAAGCCCATGGCCTTTTCCCTAAATTATTTCTGGGGCTAAGTAGTCTGCCATCCCACATATTGTGAATGTTCTTTCACCAGATAGATTTTTCGCAAAGCAAAAGTCAACCAGCTGCAAATGGCCCTTCTGATCAAGCATTAGAGTATCAGGTGAAACACCCCTGTATACAACTCCATCCTTGTGCAACATTTCCATAGCTACAATAACTGAAGAAGAAATAAAATGAGCAGAATCGTCTTTTAATGGTGCGTGCAGAATTGCTGCCAAAGGACAAGCTAGACTTGTGTTCAGCAAAATAGTAGAAAATTCTTGGTTAGCACATGAACAGAGAACCTTTCTTAAGAATCAGTCCTATTTCACAGCAGTCTGTAGCATAAACTGTTCTTTGCCATTCCAGCTCTGATATCTGGACTTTCAAGAAATCTGTGGCCTTGATAATGAATTTCTTCCTTCAGTTGTGTGGTGCTTGTCAATAATGAGAGAATCAGTGCATGAGTGGCTTTCACCCTCATGACCATGGAAAACATATGTCAGAATACCTACCAGGCACAGAATTGTTCCTACTAAAGCTTTATCATATCACTCCACCCAGTGAAATTTAAGTTGGCTGGCACCATAAAATGACAATGCCACCAGAGTGATCATGATAGTGATTGTACTGCAAAACAGAACTATTATCGCAAGCACTAGCATTGAAGATGATTTTCCTACGGAAAGGAAGACTGGAAGTGTAGTAGCACAAGGCGACAGTGCTGGTACAAGTATAAGGTCTGCCACAACCATCTTCTCCATGGGGTGGTTGTGGGAAACCATCTTCTCCATGGGGTGGTTGTGGGAATGGTTGTGACCTCCTTTTCCAAAGATAAACGATAGAACATAACTAGCACCAAGAATGATTAGAAGCAGAGATGCAAGTTGGCGTACTGTTTCCTCCCTGGCAATGGTAGTTGCCATATTTAGTGCAGTAATACCAAGTAGAGATGTTGAGATAACATGGAAAACTGCTCCAAATGCAGTAACAAGGAGAGTCCTGGAGAGCATCCACTTCTGTGCGTGTCCAACAATTGAGAAAGGAAGCCAGTGAGTGGGAATGAAACCCCAACTAATTTACCAGATGATGTACACGATGGAAAAGAACCAGGGGAATCTGAACCACTACCAATTACATTATGGTATAAACACTGATCCATTGTGTAGCAGGCATACCAAACGGAACTTTTTCTGACTTTCCCAGCATTAATAATCACAGGAAATAAACATTGTTCCTCCCCTGATCGCTGCCATCAATGCCATCTGCGGATGTGAGCTTGGGCTTTAGATTGTCCTGGGGCTTGGCGCATTGCGTTTGGGCAATTGACCTGCATGTTTGTTGCTATAACCCGTGTCTTGTGTGTTGCGTTGTTATGTAACAGGTTGCGTGGAGCTAGAGTCTCGTGCTTGGCCCCTTGCGCTCGAGTGTTGGCTTGGATGTTGTTTGCTTTGATGGTTGACTTGTGTTGTCGTTGATGCAGATGTGTGGCTCCCTGCAATCAACACCTTGAAACTAGTTCAAACACCTGGCAGAGGGTTTAGAGTTGCGTTTTATATTTTTGGCTTTCTGAGGGCATTATCCCACATTCACGAGGAGAAGGGATTTAAAATCCTTTGTATATGTGAATGTTTGCAACATACACTTGATGACATGAGCCCAAGGCTATACTCTGGAGTTAGGCACTGGTGTTGGCTTGTGTGTTGGTTGTTGGTGTATGAAATGGCGCTGACTCTTGGTTCTAAAGGCTTGGAGATTGGCCCTCGGCCAGTATAACTTTTGCCTAAAATATTATTTTTTCTCAAAATTTATAATTTGAAAAAACCAAAATAGAATACTCTGTATAAAGGCCGAGGGGCCAATTTTTGCTTAAAAGACCAAGAATTTGATAATAAAAACCAAGACTTGGCTAATAAACCATAAGAATAAAATTCAGCCATTCAAACCAATTCATAATTTTTGCTAAAAATGCACCAGAATTCGCCTTGAAGCTCGCGTTCAGAATCCAGATACTTATCTTATGCTTGGACAGCGTCGCTTTTTTTCCGCCTGCACCGTGCGTCATGAGAAAACACATAATGCCTGAAAATAGATAAATATTATTCAGAATATTGATCCCCTATTATATAGGGTTCTAACATAGGCTCCACCTGGGAAAGATAGCTCTGAAGGAGGTGTCTAGAACCACTGAACTCTGAATTTCATCGACCAGCTGATCATTGGGTTGCCCCCAGACTGTAAACTGAAAATAAAACCATGAAGAGACGAAAAAGGAAATATGCTCATCATGTTGAGCTTATTGGCACATTCCTACCTACCCTAATCTACGTCATAATTTTGTTGAATTAGGTAATACAGAAATGCCAATGGATCCAGTCAAGTAGTTGATCCCATGATTGGGTTTCCTCATCGTGTTTGATGAAAATCAAGGCTGAAATATGTATGGGCAACTGGTGACACATTTGGTCATTATAGAGAATACATGTCTGAAAACTCAAGCTAACATAAACCTCCATGTAATCTACTATAGGATCAATTAAAGCATGATGCATGATATTCATTCCTAGATCTTCTTTGACTAGTAGATCAGTTCCATCCTCAAACTCAAACCATGCATCTACAATTTTAGCCTTATACTTGAAAACATAATCATCATCAATCTGCAAGTCAACAGGGAGTACGATTTCCTCTTTCTTTGGAGAAGGAAGATTTTCCAAGAATTCTTTGGGATCTAGGAAATTATAGGACTGAATTTGAGAATCCAAAAGTTCAATATCATTTTCGAACTTTTCAACAACTAGCTCAAGAAAACAAAGTTTACTTTTAGGAGGAAATTTGCTCGATTCCAAAAAACGAAACACAATTGTTAAAAAGTCTTTGTCAATATGAAATTTTGCTAACTCATTCCTGCATTCTTCTATGGCTTCACAAGATATAGGATTTACCTCATACCCTGTCATCTTGAAACATCATCAAGGCTTTGAAATCTAGATTCTTCAGCAGTGAAGTCGCTTGTGAACTTTGAAGCTCAGGATCTTGAACAATGGAGTCGCCAGGTGAATGGTACAGTCTTCCTGTGTTTGGCTTCTGTTCACCATCAGAAGTCAAATCTGAACTTGAAGTGTAGCTCTGGAGAAGTTCCCCAGTGGAGTCACCAAAAATGTTAGCCCTCTGTAATTTTCCTAAGGCTGCGGAGGCAATCACAGAGGTAACCTCGAACCACTTCGAGTCTTGGATCTAGCCCTCCAAGACTCAGAGAGGGATCTCTCTTTTAGATTTAACTTGGTTTGTAAGGGATGGATTTTAGGCTAGCTATGAAAGTAATGAAAATATGGAGTTTTTGATTTTTAAATGGTTAGTTTGGGACAGCAAGGAGGGCCATTGGGCAAATGGGGTCTGCGCTTAAAAATGTGATTCACATCTCAGATCTGGACAAAGCTTTTACACAGGGCAAGGTAGCAGAAATATTGGATCGAATTAATTTTTGATGATGTCGATTTGAGGAAGAAATAAGGGAGGAAAAAAACAAGAAAAGGAGCAGTTAAGAATTCCTTGACTGAGCTCTTTAGATGAATAACATAAAGATTGTCAAAAGGACAGATGCAGAGTATTTTCCAATAAATTCTGCTCTATTTACTTACTTCTAACAATAAGAAATGAAAAATGAATGGAAAGAGAACAGGAAAACACTTTAACAGAGGAAAAACGCCACCAATACATCCACACAAGAATCCTGTGAAAAACAAGCCCATTATTGATCAATCATTAAAGGTTGTAGAAAAAGTTCTCTCGCCAAACATAGCCCACTGTACAGCAAAGAAAATTACACCCTCTTCAGGTCTAGCCAAAAAGAAAGGCATTTTACTGTTGAAAACCCACTCACACAGGTCGAACCCTCCTCACACAGGTTGAACCCTCTTCACACAGGTCTGACCCTATCCTCTCAGCCCATTCGAACCCTCTTTTTGTCTTTTTTATGTGTATATAAACAAAAATTGATATCAGTCCCTCCCAGACCCGCGCTCTACCTCTGTTTTTTCTAAAAATAGATAATAGTTACAATGCTCTTGACACTTGTCGGTTGTCTCCTGCAACAAACAAGACATCAAATCCCAGGAAAGTCAATTGGGTAACTATTGTTTGAACATCTGGAGTTTGTTAAGGTTTGTTGGCAAATGGATTCTAACAACATCACAATAAATAAACGCAATAGCAATCGAATGCTTGAGTTGGTTTGAGGTATGCTTCCAGTTGGAGGATTGGTGATCTAATCTCTGCCATGTGTTCCCTGATCTTTCTCAACCATTGCCTCGAAGATAGGGATAATCTGCCACCTCAAGGACAGCTGCATGTACCAATTTGCCTAACCGTTCCACATCATACTCCCTATTGCTGCTGGATGTTAAAGTTACTGCATTTCCATATCCTTCGACCCTTGTAAGAAAGAAAGTATTCAGATTTTGTTGTCGAGAAAATGCTTCCTCTTGGTTGACAACTGAAAGCCATGTTGCACTCTCCTTTGTTGTCATCTTATCCTACTAACATTTAGACTGCCTCACAAGTTTGCGAATTTTTGCAATAATGTTCGAATCATTGTTTCTCCATGATCCAGATGGAAGATCACTATTTAACATAAAATAGATAAGCACTCCTAATGCCCACCAGTTTGCAGTAAGCCCATGGCCTTTTCCCTGAATTATTTCTGGGGCTAAGTAGTCTGCCATTCCACATATTGTGAATGTTCCTTCACCAGATAGCTTTTTCGCAAAGCGGAAGTCAACCAGCTGCAAATGGCCCTTCTGATCAACCATTAGAGTATCAGGTGAAACACCCCTGTATACAAATCCATCCTTGTGCAACAGTTCCACAGCTACAATAACTGAAGCAGAAATAAAACGAGCAGAATCTTCTTTTAATGGTGCATGCAAAATTGCTGCCAAAGGACAAGCTAGACTTGTGTTCAGAAAAATAGCAGCAAATTCTTGGTTAGCACATGAACAGAGAACCTTTCTTAAGAATCATTCCTATTTCATAGCAGTCTGTAGCATAAATTGTTCTTTGCCATTCCAGCTCTGATATCTGGACTTTCGAGAAATATGTGGCCTTGATAATGAATTTCTTCCTTCATTTGCGTGGTGCTTTTCAATAATGAGAGAATCAGTGCCTGAGTGGCTTTCACCCTCATGACCATGGAAAACATATGTCAGAATACCTACCAGGCACAGAACTGTTCCTACTAAAGCTTTATCATATCGCTCCACCCAGTGAAATTTAAGTTGGCTGGCACCATAAAATGACAATGCCACCAGAGTGATCATGACAGTGATTGTACTGCAAAACAGAACTATTATCGCAAGCACTAGCATCGAAGAAGATTTTCCTATGGCAAGGAAGACTGGAAGTGTAGTAGCACAAGGCGACAGTGCTGGTACAAGTATAAGGCCTGCCACAGCCATCTTCTCCATGGGGTGGCTGTGGGAATGGTTGTGACCTCCTTTTCCAAAGATAAATGATAGAACATAACTAGCACCAAGAATGATTAGAAACAGAGATGAAAGTTGGCGTACTGTTTCCTCCCCGGCAATGGTAGTTGCCATAGTTAGTGCAGTAATACCAAGTAGAGATGTTGAGATAACATGGAAAACTGCTCCAAATGCAGTAACAAGGAGAGTCCTGGAGAGCGTCCACTTCTATGCGCATCCAACAATTGAGAAAGGAAGCCAGTGAGTGGGAATGAAACCCCGACTAATTTACCAGATGATGTACACGATGGAAAAGAACTAGGGGAATCTGAACCATTGCCAATTACATTATGGTATAAACCCTGATCCATTGTGTAGCAGGCATACCAAACGGAACTTTTTCTGACTTTCCCAACATGAATAATCACAGGAAATAAATATTGTTCTTCCCCTGATCGCTGCCATCAATGCCATCTGCGATGTGAGCTTGGGCTTTAGATTGTCCTGGGGCTTGGCGCATTGTGTTTGGGCAATTGACCTGCATGTTTGTTGTTGTAACCCGTGTCTTGTGTGTTGCGTTGTTGTGTAACAGGTTGCGTGGAGCTGGAGTCTCGTGCTTGGCCCCTTGCGCTCGAGTGTTGGCTTGGATCTTGTTTTCTTTGGTGGTTGACTTGTGTTGTCGTTGATGCAGATGTGTGGCTCCCTGCAATCGACACCTTGAAACTGATTCAAACACCTAGCAGAGTGTTTAGAGTTGCGTTTTATATTTTTGGATTTCTGAGGGAATTATCCCACATTCACGAGGAGAAGGGATTTAAAATCCTTTGTATATGTGAATGTTTGCAACATACACTCGATGACATGAGCCCAAGGCTATACTCTGGAGTTAGGTGCTGGCGCTGGCTTGTGTGTTGGTTGTTGGTGTATGAAATGGCACTGACTCTTGGTTCTGAAGGCTTGGAGATTGGCCCTCGGCCAGTATAACTTTTTCCTAAAATATTATTTTTTCTCAAAATTTATAATTTGAAAAAACCAAAACAGAATACTCTGTATAAAGGCCAAGGGGCCAATTTTTTCTTAAAAGACCAAGAATTTGATAATAAAAACCAAGACTTGGCTAATAAACCATAAGAATAAAATTCAGCCATTCGAACCAATTCATAATTTTTTCTAAAAATGCACCGGAATCCACCTTGAAGCTCGTGTTCAGAATCCAGATACTCATCTTATGCTTGGACAATGTCGCTTTTTTGCCGCCTTCACCATGCGTCATGAGAAAACACATAATGCCTGAAAATAGATAAATATTATTCAGAATACTGATCCCCTATTATATAGGGTTCTAACATAGGCTCCACCTGGGGAAGATAGCTCCGAAGGAGGTGTCTAGAACCACTGAACTCTGAATTTCGCCAACCAGCTAATCATTGGGCTGCCCCGAGACTGTAAACTGAAAATAAAACCATGAAGAGACGAAAAAGGAAAGATGCTCATCCTGTTGAGCTTATTGGCACATTCCTACCTACCCTAATCTACGTCATAATTTTGTTGAATCAGGTAATACAGAAATGCCAATGGAGCCAGTCAAGTAGTTGATCCCATGATTGGGTTTCCTCATCGTGTTTGATGAAAATCAAGGCTGAAATATGTATGGGCAACTGGTGACACATTTGGTCATTATAGAGAATACATGTTTGAAAACTCAAGCTAACATAAACCTCCATGTAATCTGCTATAGGATCAATTAAAGCATGATGCATGATATTCATTCCTAGATCTTCTTTGACTAGTAGATCAGTTCCATCCTCAAACTCAAACCGTGCATCTACAATTTCAGCCTTATACTTGAAAACATAATCATCATCAATCTGCAAGTCAACAGGGAGTACGATTTCCTCTTGCTTTGGAGAAGGAAGATTTTCCAAGAATTCTTTGGGATCTAGGAAATTATAGGACTGAATTTGAGAATCCAAAAGTTCAATATCATTTTCGAACTTTTCAACAACTAGCTCAAGAAAACAAAGTTTACTTTTAGGAGGAAATTTGCTCGATTCCAAAAAACGAAACACAATTGTTAAAAAGTCTTCATCAATGTGAAATTCTGCTAACTCATTCTTGCATTCTTCTATGGCTTCACGAGATATAGGATTTACCTCATACCCTGTCATCTTGAAACATCATCAAGGCTTTGAAATCTGGATTCTTCAGCAGTGAAGTCGCTTGTGAACTTTGAAGCTCGGGATCTTGAACAATGGAGTCACCAGGTGAATGGTACAACCTTCCTGTGTTTGGCTTATGTTCACCATCAGAAGTCAAATCTAAACTTGAAGTGAAGCTCTGGAGAAGTTCCCCAGTGGAGTCGCCAAAAATGTTAGCACTCTGTAATTTGCCTAAGGCTGCGGAGGCAATCACAAAGGTAACCTCGAACCACTTCGAGTCTTGGATCTAGCCCTCCAAGACTTAGAGAGGGATCTCTCTTTTAGATTTAACTTGGTTTGTAAGGGACGGATTTTAGGCTAGCTATGAAAGTAATGAAAATATGGAGTTTTTGATTTTTAAATGGTTAATTTGGGACAGCAAGGAGGACCATTGGGCAAATGGGGTCTGCGCTTAAAAATGTGATTCACATCTCAGATTTGGACAAAAATTTTACACAGGGCAAGGTAGCAGAAATATTGGATCGAATTAAGTTTTGATGATGTCGATTCAAGGAAGAAATAAGGGAGGAAAAAACCAAGCAAAGGAGCAATTAAGAATTCCTTGACTGAGCTATTTAGATGAATAACATAAAGATTGTCAAAAGGACAGATGCAGAGTATTTGCCAATAAATTCTGCTCTGTTTACTTACTTCTGACAAAAAGAAATGAAAAACGAATGAAAAGAGAACAGGAAAACACTTTAACAGAGGAAAAACGCCACCAATACATCCACATAAGAATCCTGTGAAAAACAAGCCCATTACTGATCAATCATTAAAGGTTGCAGAAAAAGTTCTCTGGCCAAACATAGCCCACTGTACAGCAAATAAAATTGCACCCTCTTCAGGTCCAGCCAAAAATAAAGGCATTTTACTGCTGAAAACCCACTCACACAGGTCAAAACCTCCTCACACAGGTCTGACCCTATCCTCTCAGCCCAGTCGAACCCTCTTTTTGTCTTTTTTATGTGTATATAAACAAAAATTGATATCAGTCCCTCCCAGACTCACGTTCTACCTTTGTTTTCTAAAAATAGATAACAGTTACAATGCTCTTGACACTTGTCGGCTGTCTCCTATAAAAAAAAAGACAGCAAATCCCAGGAAAGCCGATTGGGTAACAGTTGTTTGAACATCTGGAGTTTGTTAAGGTTTGTTGGCAAATGGATTCTAACAACATCACAATAAATAAATGCAACAGCAGACGAATGCTTGAGTTGGTTTGAGGTATGCTGCGAGTTGGAGGATTGGTGATCTAATCTATGCCATGTGTTCCCTGATCTTTTTCAACCATTGCCTCGAAGATATTGATAATCTTCCACCTCAAGGACACCTGCATGTACCAATTTGCCTAACTGTTCCACATCGTACTCACTACTGCTGCCGGATGTTAAAGTTACTGCATTTCCATATCCTTCGGCCCTTGTAAGAAAGCAAGTATTCAGATTTTGTTTTCGAGCAAATGCTTCCTCTTGGTTGACAACTCAAAGCCATGTTGCACTCTCCTTTGATGTCATCTTATCCTGCAAACATTTGGACTGCCTCAAAAGTTTGCGAATTTTTGCAATAATGTTCGAATCAATGTTTCTCCATGATCTAGATGGAATATCACTACTTAACATAAAATAGATAAGTGCTCCTAATGCCCACCAGTCTGTAGTAAGCCCATGGCCTTTTCCCTGAATTATTTCTGGGGCTAAGTAGTTTGCCATCCCACATGTTGTGAATGTTCTTTCACCAGATAGCTTTTTCGCAAAGCGGAAGTAGACCAGCTACAAATGGCTCTTCTGATCAACCATTAGAGTATCAGGTGAAACACCCCTGTATACAACTCCATCCTTGTGCAACAGTTCCACAGCTACAATAACTGAAGCAGAAATAAAACGAGCAAAATCTTCTTTTAATGGTGCATGCAGAATTGCTGCCAAAGGACAAGCTAGACTTGTGTTCAGCAAAATAGCAACAAATTCTTGGTTAGCACATGAACAGAGAACCTTTCTTAAGAATCAGTCCTATTTCACAGCAGTCTGTAGCATAAACTGTTCTTTTCCATTCCAGCTCTGATATCTGGACTTTCGAGAAATCTATGGCCTTGATAATGAATTTATTCCTTCAGTTGCATGGTGCTTGTCAATAATGAGAGAATCAGTGCTTGAGTGGCTTTCACCCTCATGACCATGGAAAACATATGTCAAAATACCTACCAGGCACAGAACTGTTCCTACTAAATCTTTATCATATCGCTCCACCTAGTGAAATTTAAGCTGGCTGGCACCATAAAATGGCAATGCCACCAGAGTGATCATGACAGTGATTGTACTGCAAAACAGAACTATTATCGCAAGCCCTAGCATCGAAGATGATTTTCCTACGGCAAGGAAGACTGGAAGTGTAGTAGCACAAAGCGACAGTGCTGGTACAAGTATAAGGCCTGCCATAACCATCTTCTCCATGGGGTGGCTGTGGGAATGGCTGTGACCTCCTTTTCCAAAGATAAACGATAGAACATAACTAGCACCAAGAATGATTAGAAGCAGAGATGCAAGTTGGCGTACCATTTCCTCCCCGGCAATGGTAGTTGCCATAGTTAGTGCAGTAATACCAAGTAGAGATGTTGAGATAACATGGAAAACTTCTCCAAATGCAGTAACAAGGAGAGTCCTGGAGAGCGTCCACTTATGTGCGCATCCAACAATTGAGAAAGGAAGCCAGTGAGTGGGAATGAAACCCCGACTAATTTACCAGATGATGTACACAATGGAAAAGAACCAGGGGAATCTGAACCACTGCCAATTACATTATGGTATAAACCCTGATCCATTGTGTAGCAGGCATACCAAACAGAACTTTTTCTGACTTTCCCAGCATGAATAATCATAGGAAATAAACATTGTTCCTCCCCTGATCGCTGGCATTAATGCCATCTGCGGATGTGAGCTTGGGCTTTAGATTGTCCTGGGGCTTGGCACATTGCGTTTGGGCAATTGAACTGCATGTTTGTTGCTGTAACCCGTGTCTTGTGTGTTACGTTGTTGTGTAATAGGTTGCGTGGAGCTGGAGTCTCGTGCTTGGCCCCTTGCGCTCAAGTGTTGGCTTGGATGTTGTTTGCTTTGGTGGTTGACTTGTGTTGTCGTTGATGCAGATGCGTGGCTCCCTGCAATCGACACCTTGAAACTGGTTCAAACACCTGGCAGAGGGTTTAGAGTTGTGTTTTATACTTTTGTCTTTCTGAGGGCATTATCCCACATTCACGAGGAGAAGGGATTTAAAAGCCTTTGTATATGTGAATGTTTGCAACATACACTCGATGACATGAGCCCAAGGCTATACTCTGGAGTTAGGCGCTAGCACTGGTTTGTGTGTTGGTTGTTGGTGTTTGAAATGGCGCTAACTCTTGGTTCTGAAGGCTTTGAGATTGGCCCTCGACCAGTATAACTTTTGCCTAAAATATTATTTTTTCTCAAAATTTATAATTTGAAAAAAACAAAACAGAATACTCTGTATAAAGGCCGAGGGGCCAATTTTTGATTAAAAGACCAAGAATTTGATAATAAAAACCAAGACTTGGCTAATAAACCATAAGAATAAAATTCAGCCATTCGAACCAATTCATAATTTTTGCTAAAAATGCACCGGAATCCGCCTTGAAGCTCGCGTTCAGAATCCAGATACTCATCTTATGCTTGGACAGTGTCGCTTTTTTGCCGCCTTCACCATGCGTCATGAGAAAACACATAATGCCTGAAAATAGATAAATATTATTCAGAATACTGATCCCCTATTATATAAGGTTCTAACATAGGCTCCACCTAGGGAAGATAGCTCCGAAGGAGGTGTCTAGAACCACTGAACTCTGAATTTCGTCGACCAGCTAATCATTGGGCTTCCCCCAGACTGTAAACTGAAAATAAAACCATGAAGAGACGAAAAAGGAAAGATGCTCGTCCTGTTGAGCTTATTGGCACATTCCTACCTACCCTAATCTACGTCATAATTTTGTTGAATCAGGTAATATAGAAATGCTAATGGAGCCAGTCAAGTAGTTGATCCCATGATTGGGTTTCCTCATCGTGTTTGATGAAAATCAAGGCTGAAATATGTATGGGAAACTGGTGACACATTTGGTCATTATAGAGAATACATGTCTGAAAACTCAAGCTAACATAAACCTCCATGTAATATGCTATAGGATCAATTAAAGCATGATGCATGATATTCATTCCTAGATCTTCTTTGACTAGTAGATCAGTTCCATCCTCAAACTCAAACCATGCATCTACAATTTCAGCCTTATACTTGAAAACATAATCATCATCAATCTGCAAGTCAACAGGGAGTATGATTTCGTCTTTCTTTGGAGAAGGAAGATTTTCCAAGAATTCTTTGGGATCTAGGAAATTATAGGACTGAATTTGAGAATCCAAAAGTTCAATATCATTTTCGAACTTTTCAACAACTAGCTCAAGAAAACAAAGTTTACTTTTAGGAGGAAATTTGCTCGATTCCAAAAAATGAAACACAATTGTTAAAAAGTCTTCATCAATGTGAAATTCTGCTAACTCATTCCTGCATTCTTCTATGGCTTCACGAGATATAGTATTTACCTCATACCCTGTCATCTTGAAACATCATCAAGGATTTGAAATCTGGATTCTTCAGCAGTGAAGTCGCTTGTGAACTTTGAAGCTCGGGATCTTGAACAATGGAGTTGCCAGGTGAATGGTATAGCCTTCCTGTGTTTGTCTTATGTTCACCATCAGAAGTCAAATCTGAACTTGAAGTGCAGCTCTGGAGAAGTTCCCCAGTGGAGTCGCCAAAAATGTTAGCGCTCTGTAATTTTCCTAAGGTTGCGGAGGCAATCACAGAGGTAACCTCGAACCACTTCGAATCTTGGATCTAGCCCTCCAAGACTCAGAGAGGGATCTCTCTTTTAGATTTAACTTGGTTTGTAAGGGATGGATTTTAGGCTAGCTATGAAAGTAATGAAAATATCGAGTTTTTGATTTTTAAATGGTTAGTTTGGGACAGCAAGGAGGGCCATTGGGCAAATGGGGTCTACACTTAAAAATGTGATTCACATATCAGATCTGGACAAAGCTTTTACACAGGGAAAGGTAGCAGAAATATTGGATCGAATTAATTTTTTATGATGTCGATTCGAGGAAGAAATAAGGGAGGAAAAAACCAAGCAAAGGAGCAGTTAAGAATTCCTTGACTGAGCTCTTTAGATGAATAACATAAAGATTGTCAAAAGGACAGATGCAGAGTATTTGCCAATAAATTATGCTTTGTTTACTTACTTCTGACAATAAGAAATGAAAAATGAATGGAAAGAGAACAGGAAAACACTTTAACAGAGGAAAAACGCCACAAATACATCCACACAAGAATCATGTGAAAAACAAGCCCATTACTGATCAATCATTAAAGGTTGTAGAAAAAGTTCTCTGGCCAAACATAGCCCACTGTACAGCAAAGAAAATTACACCCTCTTCAGGTCCAGCCAAAAAGAAAGGCATTTTACTGCTGAAAACCCACTCACACAGGTCGAAACCTCCTCACACAGGTCTGACCCTATCCTCTCAGCCCAGTCGAACCCTCTTTTTGTCTTTTTTATGTGTATATAAACAAAAATTGATATCAGTCCCTCCCAGACTCACGCTCTACCTCTGTTTTCTAAAAATAGATAACAGTTACAATTCTCTTGACACTTGTCGGGTGTCTCCTGTAACAAACAAGACAGCAAATCCCAAGAAATTCGATTAGGTAACTGTTGTTTGAACATCTGGAGTTTGTTAAGGTTTGTTGGCAAATGGATTCTAACAACATCACAATAAATAAATGCAACAGCAATCGAATGCTTGAGTTGGTTTGAGGTATGCTGCCAGTTGGAGGATTGGTGATCTAATCTCTGCCATGTGTTCCCTGATCTTTCTCAACCATTGCCTCGAAGATAGGGATAATCAGCCACCTCAAGGACACCTGCATGTACCAATTTGCCTAACTGTTCCACATCGTACTCACTACTGTTGTTGGATGTTAAAGTTACTGCATTTCCATATCCTTCGTCCCTTGTAAGAAAGCAAGTATTCAGATTTTGTTGTCGAGAAAATGCTTCCTCTTGGTTGACAACTGAAAGCCATGTTGCACTCTCCTTTGCTGTCATCTTATCCTGCAAACATTTAGACTGCCTCACAAGTTTGCGAATTTTTACAATAATGTTCAAATCACTGTTTCTCCATGATCCAGATGGAAGATCACTATTTAACATAAAATAGATAAGCACTCCTAATTCCCACCAGTCTGCAGTAAGCCCATGGCCTTTTCCCTGAATTATTTCTGGGGCTAAGTAGTCTTCCATCCCACATATTATGAATGTTCTTTCACCAGATAGATTTTTCGTAAAGCGGAAGTCAACCAGCTGCAAATGGCCCTTCTGATCAACCATTAGAGTATCAGGTGAAACACCCCTGTATACAACTCCATCCTTGTGCAACAGTTCCACGGCTACAATAACTGAAGCAGAAATAAAACGAGCAGAATCTTCTTTTAATGGTGCATGAAAAATTGCTGCCAAAGGACAAGCTAGACTTGTGTTCAGCAAAATAGCAGCAAATTCTTGGTTAGCACATGAACAGAGAACCTTTCTTAAGAATCATTCCTATTTCACAGCAGTCTGTAGCATAAACTTTTCTTTGCCATTCCAGCTCTGATATCTGGAATTTCGAGAAATCTGTGGCCTTGATAATGAATTTCCTCCTTCAGTTGCATGGTGCTTGTCAATAATGAGAGAATCAGTGTCTGAGTGGATTTCACCCTCATGACCATGGAAAACATATGTCAGAATACCTACCATGCACAGAACTGTTCCTACTAAAGCTTTATCATATAGCTCCACCGAGTGAAATTTAAGCTGGCTAGCACCATAAAATGACAATGACACCAGAGTGATCATGACAGTTATTGTACTACAAAACAGAACTATTATCGCAAGCACTAGCATCGAAGATGATTTTCCTATGACAAGGAAGACTGGAAGTGTAGTAGCACAAGGCGATAGTGCTGGTACAAGTATAAGGCCTGCCACAGCCATCTTCTCCATGGGGTGGCTGTGGGAATGGTTTTGACCTCCTTTTCCAAAGATAAACGATAGAACATAACTAGCACCAAGAATGATTAGAAGCAGAGATGCAAGTTGGCGTATTGTTTCCTCCCCGGCAATGGTAGTTTCCATAGTTAGTGCAGTAATACCAAGTAGAGATGTTGAGATAACATGGCAAACTGCTCCAAATGCAGTAACAAGGAGAGTCCTGGAGAGCGTCCACTTCTGTGCGCATCCAACAATTGAGAAAGGAAGCCAGTGAGTGGGAATGAAACCCCAACTAATTTACCAGATGATATACACGATGGAAAAGAACCAGGGGAATCTGAACCACTGCCAATTACATTATGGTATAAACCCTGATCCATTGTGTAGCAGGCATACCAAACAAAACTTTTTCTGACTTTTCCAACATGAATAATCATAGGAAATAAACAGTGTTCCTCCCCTAATCGCTGCCATCAATGCCATGTGTGGATGTGAGCTTGGGCTTTAGATTGTCCTGGGGATTAGCGCATTGCATTTGGGCAATTGACCTACATGTTTTTTGCTGTAACCCGTGTCTTGTGTGTTACGTTGTTGTGTAACAGGTTGTGTGGAGCTAGAGTCTCGTGCTTGGCCCCTTGCGCTCGAGTGTTGGCTTGGATGTTGTTTTCTTTTGTGGTTGACTTGTGTTGTCGTTGATGCAGATGTGTGGCTCCCTGCAATCAACACATTGAAACTGGTTCAAACACCTGGCAGAGGGTTTAGAGTTGCATTTTATATTTTTGGCTTTCTGAGGGCATTATCCCACATTCACGTGGAGAAGGGATTTAAAAGTCTTTGTATATGTGAATGTTTGCAACATACACTCGATGACATGAGCCCAAGGCTATACTCTGGAGTTAGGCGCTAGCACTGGCTTGTGTGTTGGTTGTTGGTGTATGAAATGGCGCTGACTCTTGGTTCTGAAGGCTTGGAGATTGGCCCTCGGCCAGTATAACTTTTGCCTAAAATATTATTTTTTCTCAAAATTTATAATTTGAAAAAACCAAAACAGAATACTCTGTATAAAGGCCGGGGGGGCAATTTTTGCTTAAAAGACCAAGAATTTGATAATAAAAACCAAGACTTGGCTAATAAACCATAAGAATAAAATTCAGCCATTCGAACCAATTCATAATTTTTGCTAAAAATGCACTGGAATTCGCCTTGAAGCTCGCGTTTAGAATCCAGATACTCATCTTACGCTTGGACAGTGTCGATTTTTTGCTGCCTTCACCATGCATCATGAGAAAACACATAATGCCTGAAAATAGATAAATATTATTCAGAATACTGATCCCCTATTATATAGGGTTCTAACACACAGGTTGAAGGAATCGAATTTGAAGAGACATTTTCCCCAGTTGCCATAATGGAAGCAATCTGATTGCTTTTAGCTTATGCATGCTCCAAAAATATTAAAGTGTATTAGATGGATGTAAAATCATCTTTTCTAAATGGGGAACTTGAAGAAGAAGTCTACATTGAACAACCAGAAAGATTTTAGTTGTCAGAGAATGCAAATTATGTGTGTAAATTAAAGAAGGCTTTGTATGGTCTAAAACAAGCTCCTAGAGCATGGTACTCTAGACTGGATAAATATTTACAATAGGCAGGGTTCAGAAAGGAAAGTGCAGACAACAACCTCTACATCAAGGTAACTCAAGATAGTATTTTATTAATTGAAGTTTATGTTGATGATATTATTTTTGGAAGCACTGATGACATGTTAAGACAAAAATTTGCAAAGGACATGCATAATGAATTTGAAATGTCATTAGTTGGAGAACTATCCTTATTTATGGGTCTTCAAATATGTCAAAGCAACCAAGGAATTTTTATTTCTCAAACCAAGTACATCATAGAAATGTTAAAGAGGTTCAGAATGGAAGATTGCAAACCAGTTGTAAGTTGAGAAAATATGATGATTCAAAGTCTACATATCAGAGGAAATACATGTCAAAGATTGGTAGCATACTATATGTGACAACATCCTGACCATATGTAATGCAGGTAGTTGGACAAGTGGCATGATTTCAAGCAGCACCAAAGGAGTCACATGTATTAGCAGTGAAGAGGATTTTTAGATATCTCAAAGGAACAAAAGAGTTTAGATTATGGTATCCAAAAGGAAAGGATCTATCACTTATTTCCTATACAGATGTAGATTGGGCAGGTTGCATTGACGACCGACGAAGCACCAGTGGAGCAGCATTCTACTTGGGTGAGTGTTTAGTATCATGGCTAAGTAATAAAAAATCATCAGTATCTTTATCTACAGTTGAGGCAAAGTATATTGCAGCAGCAGCATGTTGTACACAGGTTCTATGGATGAAACAAACTCTGACAGATATACAGGTTGAGTATGATTAGCCCATTACAATATATTGTGATAATACAAATGCCATCAATATCTCAAAGAACCCAGTGATGCACTCTCAGACGAAGCACATTCCAATAAAGTATCACTTTCTACGGGAATAGGTTGAAGAAAAGAACATCATAGTTGAATATGTGGGCACAAAATAACAAGTGGCAGACATCTTTACAAAACCGCTTCCACGGGAAGCCTTTGAGTATCTTTGTTAGAGACTCGGAGTTATTTCTACTCCAAAATGAATTATTTTGAATGCTTATCTTATATGTCTTGGATGTACACGAGGAAGCACCATAAAGAGGACAGTTCAAGTTGGGATATCAAACGAGTCAAATAGGGGGAGAAGCCATGAATGGAAAGATATCTTTTACATTGATGACAAAGGGGGAGAGATTTATCATATGCAGAGGACATAGGCATGGTTCCAGGAGGAGCATTGGTCACAGAGATGCAGGCATGGTTCCAGGGGGAGCATGAGTGATATGATTTCAATATTTCATCAGAGTGTTTCCATCAATGCCAAAGGGGGAGATTGTTTATTAATTGGGTTGGTTGTCATTGATATCAACCCTTGAAGAAAGTCTAGTAGAAAATTTCGGTAGCACAAAGGTTTGGGTAATGGACCCAATTTTTTTTATGTATAATGGTATGAATTTTGATATGTTTGCAGGTAAGAACATTCTAGATGGATAGTACATGTCATGCCATTTCTGGTGGTATGTGGAATGTCACATAACTCCTCACAGTTTGAGAGTTATGGCCTTACGAATTTGGAGGACCCTCATATGTTGGCTTGAAGCCCCAAAAGGTCAAAGAATTCAAAGTGATTGCAAAGAAAAAAATATTTAAACAATAAAGTGAAGTGACAAATTCCAAGAGGATTATTTAAATAATAAAGTGAAGTGAAAAAGTCAAATAGGATTATTTAAATAATAAAGTGAAGTGACAAAGTCAAAGAGGATTATTTAAATAATAAAGTGAAGTGACAAAGTCAAGGAGGATTATTTAAATAATAAAGTAAATGGAGAAATTTCTAATTATGGAAAGTGGTTAGAAGTGGGTTAGCCCTAAAATAAGGAAATTGGGTTAAGATGGTTAGAAGGTAACCCCTTGAGGAAGCTACATGAAAGTATAAATAAGAGGCAAGGCTCTCTCATTTTAATCACACTTGAGAATATTGAATATCTACAGGTGACTGAGGTAACCAAAGGATATATAAGCCGAATTTCAAAGGGAAGGTGAAGTAAAGAAGGCTAAAATTCAAGTGAGGATAAATTCTTTTGATGATGCTTTCTAAGGTATGTTATTTACAAGTCATCTCACCATTTTCGCAATAACTTTTTTCTAGAATGATTCAGACCATGAAATTGGGAGGCCATTGAGGAAACATATCCAAATAGTTGTGGTACAAATTTCATCTTGTGGGTCATTGTATTTTTGTATTTACACTCCGTGGAAAATAGGGTTTGTGGCTAGTCCTGAAACTAGTCTAAAATAGGTGTTTCGAGTTAAAACATCATAACTTTTTCATAACACATCCAAATTTAGTAAGACCAAATGTGTTGGTTAGAGTACAGCCTGTAGTATTCTGTGTAAAAATTTTAGATCCATACAACAAATATTCCGTGTGGGGAACGCTCTAGAAGTTTGCTCTCTAGAATAAGCCAGAATTCAGCAAGGTATGTCATTTTTTCTATAACTCCTTTTCTTAGAGGTTCCAAGTAGTGACACCTAGAGGAATTGCTTAAAACACACTGAAGAACATTGTGTACTATTTTCATATATGTATTCATTACAGGTACATATTTATGATTATTTCAATTTAGGGTTGTTGACTAATCCAAAACTATCCATGTGAGACTAAAGTAAAGTTTGATGAAAATGCTAGTCCCTTGTGTTAAAGTTAAGGAAGGTATAGATTGGTGCATGGTTGATGCACTTGTTTATGGTACAAGTTGATTACAAGTTGTTTGGTATAGGTTGGTTCATGGTTGATGCACTTGTTTATGCTACAGGTTGATTACAGGTTGATGCATGGTTGATACATGGTTTAGGTTATTGGTATAGTTTTTTTGGTGTAGGTTTATTGGTATAGTTTTACAGCAGTATATCTCATAGTGATAGTGTGACAGTGGTTCCATCATTCTACTTATATGTCAGGGCGGTTGGACGGGGAAAGGATAGGTGGTTGTAGCCACCTTCCATTTGTAGCCAGAGAACATAGGGGGTTGTAGCTGTTGGATCATGTTGTCATTGATGCCAATGGTTTGATTGATTGATGTCATTGATTGATGTCAAAGGATTTATTGATTGATGATTGATGTAATATAATATGTATTGTCCTTGATGAGAATGCATAGATGAAGATGGATCAATAAGTTGTCATTGATAAATGATGAAGATGGATCGATGTGGTTCCATTGGTATATGATGCATTGTTGGAAAAATGTATAGATGACTCATTATTGTCTTATCATGATTGATAAGGTGTACAAATGGATGAACTCCAAAGTGGTCCCC
>ML778360.1:780778-800646 GCA_009831015.1 Picea engelmannii
TGTGTATGTGTATGATTGTTCATTTGTTCATTGCTTATTTACTCTGCAGTTATTGGATAATAATGTTTCATTGATATAACACTTGGATTATATGGTTAAATTGCTCTATTACTGATTCACCCCCCCTCTCAGTAATCCAACAGTAGCCTCCTTCTGGTTGTAGCCAGAGAATTGGGGAGTTGGAGCTTCCCTCAGGTTGTAGCTTGAGAAAATAGGGGGTTGGAGCCTCCTTCCAGTTGCAGCTGGAAAACAAAGGAAGTTGGTGCTTCCAATGAATATAATTCTTGAAGACATATAATAAAAAGTATTATGTGGTTTTCTCCCACTTTGGGTTTCCACGTAAAAACATTGGTGTACTTTGTATGTGTATGATTGTTCATTTTTTCATTGTTTATTTACTCTACAAATATTGGATGATAATGATACATTGATATAACACTTGCATTATATGGTTAAAAAAGATTAGATTGCTCTATTACTGATTCACGCCCCTCCCCCCTCCTCTCAGTAATCCAACAGTATATGAAATATAGAGAGTTCATTTTACTCAAAATAAAATTGAAATACCTAAGTTTAAAAATATTGATAATAATTGTGATTAAGAACAAGACTAGATTCCATGTATCCAAACCATATTTTAGAATCATATGTTAATTATTGAATGATATAAAAATATTCCTCATAATCATGTTTCGAATCAAAGTGAATGTGAGGAATTGACATTAAAACTACTTTCAATAATTAACCAAGTTGTTGCGGTATAATAATGTCCAGTGGAAACCAATCTAATCACCAAAATGGAAAAATATTTACATGGTTATATTTAAACAAATAAAACCAATGAAACTCAAACAAAGATAAGAGAAAACTCCCTATTAAAATCAAAAGGGCCCCTAATTTTCTATTATTCACAAATAAAATAAGGGGGTTGTTGTTTTCCACAACAAGTACATGCTTAACTACATATTAAGTGACATATTCATTTTTTTCCATTTTTCCTACTATTTAGGAGGATTGTTATTTATAGCATGTATATTTATAGCAGGTCTACTTTTAACTGGTAGATTCCTATATGTAATACCCTGGGAAAATATCATGGGTTTCCAAAATTATGGTCTCATGAACCATCATTAGGAAAATTCCTATTTTTAAGCTACCATTAGGCCAATTCCTATTTTTTAGCCACCATTAGGCAAATTCCTATTTTTTAGGAGATAATTCATATTTCTTTAATTTTAGGAGATATTTCTTATTTCATGGTTGTATAGCGTACTTAGTAAGAATATTATCCTCCTAGGCAAGTGTACATTACCCATCTAATTCTTGGAGCTAACTCACTTCACTTATTTAGTGACTTTCCATAATTAGCAAATTCTCGCTCAGTTAGGACTTTAGTTCCACTCTTGGACTCTAGTCGTATTCTAGGAGATTTTTTCTATTATGGAATGCATGTTGACTTCATGTAGAGTTCTCACTGATTTCCCACCTATATTTTTGACACTTTCTTATTATTAGCAACTTTTGACTTTAGTTAATTGTTTCTATTGGGAGAAGTTACTTTTTTTACATGAGCATGCACATGGAAATCCCAACCTAGTGTGCAGTACTCCTCATGTGGAGAGTTCCATATATTATACTCATTATCAAGGATTAATACATTGTGATTAGAGTTGGCTTCTTAGTCTCTTATGTGTGAACATTGATTCAGTTTTTCTCTCTCCTCTCTCTCTTTTGCAATTATCTAGTGTAGTATTTCCTTCTCACAATTAGGTCTTGGAATGTGTTTTAATTCTACATGGTATCAAAGCCATTATTATGAGAGATTATTCACTTTTATTGCAGGTTTATAGATCATATTGGAAATACCATATAGAACTATGGATCATCGATCTTCTTCAGTGATCTTATCACCCTTCAACTACTTTGAGTGGAAGCGCAAGATAGAGTTTCTACTTCAAAGCAAGGGTTTGTATAGGATCATCATGGGGACTGAGGTCGAGCCTACTTCAGCCATAGAGAAATCAAAATACTTCGACATAATGTATGAATCATATGGGATATTTTGTTTGAACATCTCTCAAAATATCCTCTTTTATGTCGATACTTGCATGCACATGGAAATCCCAACCTAGTGTGCATTACTCTTCATGTGGAGAGTTCTATATATTGTACTCATTATCAAGGATTAATACATTGTGATTAGAGTTGGCTTCTTAGTCTCTTATGTGTGAACATTGATTCTATTTTTCTCTCTCCTCTCTCTCTTTTGCAATTAGCTAGTGTAGTATTTCCTTCTCACAATTAGGTCTTGGAATGTGGTTTAATTCTACATGGTATCAAAGCCATTATTATGAGAGATTATTCATTTTTATTGCAGTTTTATAGATCATATTGGAAATACAATATATAACTATGGATCATTGATCTTCTTCAGTGATCTTATCACCCTTCAACTACTTTGAATGGAAGCGCAAGATAGAGTTCTACTTAAAAGAAAGGGTTTGTATAGGATCACCATGGGGACTGACGTCGAGCCTACTTCAGCCATAGAGAAATCAAAATACCTCAACATAATGTATGAATCATATGGGATATTTTGTTTGAACATCTCTCAAAATATCCTCTTTCATGTCGATACTTGCAAGACTCCTAACAATGTTTGGACAAAGTTGAAGGATTTGCTAGGAAATCAAGACAATCTAAGAGGTCATCAGCTGGAGAATGATCTACATGCATTGAATCCAAGAGATTTCAATACCCTACCGAACTAATTTTGTAAGTTTAAAACTTTTGTTTCTCATGTTAAGTCTTGTGGAATTGATAAGAAAGATGAACAGTTAATCTTTTCAATTCTAACAAAACTAGGACCAGAGTATTATGTCTACACTTCTTCTTTTCATACTACTAGGTTAGCTATGGGGTCTACATGGAATATTTCATCCCTAGATGATTTCATGGAGTCACTTTTCCATGATAAAATAAACCTCATCCAAATAGGGGAACTTAATAATTCCAATTCCCATGCGCTTACAACTCAAGGAAATTTAAAGCAGAATAAGCAGAAGAACAAGGGTAAGAAGGACCAAGAGAACAACAAGGAAGGTAAAAAAAATCTCATATATGAGAGTTAGAGTTCCAAGGCATAAAAAGGAAATAAGGAGAATACAAAGTGTTCCTATTGTAATAGGGGGTTCCATCCTTAGATTTCTTGCATCAAAAAGAACATATATCTCATGGCACAAACACTTGAGCAACATAACCTCTAGGATTGTATTCCAGATAATGCAAGGAAAAATCCATCATCAGAAATAGGTAATGGACATGCATTAATTTCTATTTCATCTTCTCATAATGTTTGGTTGGTTGATTCAGGGGCTACCCATCACATGGCCTCATTGAATAGACTTTTCTCATATTTGGAGACTTGTTCCAGAGCATTGATCTTCATGGGAGATTATTCTCCTATAGAGGTTTACGGTAGAGGTATATTTGATCTAGACCATGGATTTTTTAGGATGTAATTCATGTTCTGAGGCTTTCAGTGAATCTTCTATCCATCTATCAAATCACTCATTCAAGTTTAGGGAATAAGGTGGAGTTCACTACGGAATTAGTTATTATTTCTGACTTGTTAGTTGGTTCAAAAATTGTCGTTGGTGAGGTTAATAACCATTCCAGGTGTTAGAAAAAATAGGATCCGAAGAAATAAAATAATACAAATGTGGAAATAAAACACAGAAGATACACAATATAATAGATACATAGATATATGTGGTTCACTCAGTGTGTGCTACGTCCACCAGAAAAATTGTCAGGTTCTTTCTTTTTATTACCCAACAAAATGAAGGGATACAACCTACATCACACCTATTGTAACTTCCTCTTCTTTCTCTCACAGTATCCTCTCTCATAATACAGTAATCACACACATGCACATCCACAATACAATTCCTTCATAAAAAAAGGGTTTCCTTCTAGGGAGAAAAACCCTAAAATAACTTCTATTGTCATATTTGTGACCTTATAATGAACGATCCAGATTGATTGCGAAATTACAATATTTTTACAAGGAAATTTTTTTTCCTTCAGGGGATTTTCCCCCTATCCCTCGAACCCCAAAAGGGGGTAAATCCCCCCTGCGTGGAGGGGTGTATAGTCTTCATCGAGTATAAACATGGTTGAAAACAAAGATCTCTAAATCAGGAAGATAATCAGGCTCCAAAACCAAAAATCTCCCACTTGGAGACTAATCACAACAACTCCACTGTTGTTGTACCTGTTGGACTATGATCCACCTTGGACCTGGAAAATTTCCCATCTTCACCTTCATGCTTTAAGGCCAACTGAAACTGAGCAGGAACTTAGTTTCTCCCTAGTTAGTCCCTTTGTTAACATGTCTGCAGGATTCTGGCTAGTATGTATATTTTCCAACTTCAAATGTCCATCGTCCAAGATGGATTGTATGAAATGGTACCTGAGATGTATATGCTTAGTTTTTTAATGGAAGGGTGAGTTCTTTGCAATATGAATGGCACTCTCATTGTCACAGTACAACCTGTTATTCTCCTACTTCTTTCCCAATTCCTCCATAAACCTATGTAACCAATTCATTTCTTTACTAGCCTATGTAGCAACAACATACTCTACTTTTGTTGTTGAAAGTGAAACAACCTTTTGTAGTTTTTAAATCCAACTTATTGTTGTTCCACCTATAGTAAAATCATACCCTGTGGTGCTCCTCCCGCTATCTTTATCACTTTCCATATTTGAATCAACATATCCATGTAAAACAGTGTTTGAACCTCCAAAACATAATGCATGAGTAGAAGTACCTATCAAATACCTAAGAATCCACTTTACTTCCTCACAATGTTCTTTGCCTAAATTTTTCATATACCTGCTCACAACTCCCACTGCATGTGCAATATCTGGTCTTGTGCAAACCATCGCATACATCAAGCTTCCAACTATTGATGAATAAGGGACCCTGGCCATGTATTTTATCTCCTCTTGTGTCTTGGGACACATTTCCTTTGTTAATTTGAAATGGCTAGCCAAAGGTGTACTAATTAGTTTTTCATTCTGCATTTTAAACCTCTCCAACACCTTCTCTATGTACTCACCCTAAGACAATGTCAATTTGTGATTTTCCATGTCTCTTGTTATTCTCATACCAAGGATTTTCTTTGCAGCACCCAAATCCTTCATCGCAAATGAATTAGATAAATTCTTCTTGGGCACATTTATATCATGCATATTAGACCCTACAACAAGTATGCCATCTACATACAATACCAAGATAATATAGCTTCTATTTTCTAGCCTTTTAAAATAAACACAATGATCAGAATGACATCTACTATAACCTTGTTCTGTCATAAACTTGTCAAACTTCAAATACCACTGCCTTGGAGTTTTCTTTAGGCCATACAATCTCTTCTTCAACCTACATACCAAATTTTCCTTCCCTTTCACCTCATACCCCTGTGGCTGCTGCATACAAATCTCTTCATCCAAATCCCCATGGAGAAAAGTTGTGTTTACATCTAATTGTTCAAGATGCAAATATTCTACTACCACAAGAATTAAAATAGTCCTAATTTAAGTCATTTTAACAACAGGAGAAAATATTTCATCAAAATATATATCTTTGTTTTGTGCAAACCCCTTTACAACAAGTCTAGCCTTGTACCGCTTTTTGCCTCCATTGTTATAGCAAGATTTGCCTCACCCCATGAAATTTGCTAAGAAGGAATTTCTCATTTCCCTATGAAGACTTGAAGTCCCCCTTTTCACTTCCCAGAGCTAAAAATCATATTTTTCCACATATATGTGCCCTATTAGTTATACAGTACATCTATATGCAAGTTGCACCACTACATCCCACGTACATTGAGTTTGGTGTTAAAAAATTAAAAATTGTGTTGGGTTTCCATGTCGCCTCATGAGATCCATGATCCTTGACCTTCGATATACGGGAAACATTCCAACTCGACCCTTCAGTTCCATTTGAAGGCTATAAATGGGCCATATCCAAACCATGGAAATGGAGAAGAATTCAACTTTTGAGAGAAAGATACTCTGGAGAAATTATTCACTTCATATTGAGTCTGCATCACTTTGTCCTTTTAAGCTTGAACAGATTGTTCATCCCACGAGCTCTTCCCTCTTTGATGGAGAACCTCATTGTCTCTCTTATATGAGCTTGACTTTGGTGGAGGATTGAAGTGGTGGAGGCCTAGTTGGAAGGGACTTAGTTTCTCGGTTCCGAGACGTGTTGACACGGAAGTTTCTCATTCATACACTTATGTTGATCATATTTTAATAGAAATACTATTTTCTCGTCCAATTAATGTCTTGAAAATATTTGAATTTGTATTCCATGGGAATATTTGTTATGAATATTAATGGATTATGCTATTATATATGCTAAATTTATATATTATCACCATATTCTTGTGTATCTTGGTTGTTGAGGACAAGTTGCAGGTATATAGCTTTGAGTCGAGTGCTCAACTGTGGTCTTCATCAAACGTCTGGACGAGGTAGGATCTTTATCTTGTCTTGTTAGCATGTTTGTTTATATAGCATACTTGAGATTAGAGTTTATTTCTACAGTCATTCTATTAGTTGTGGTTTACCCCATGCCATAGAGTGATTTTTCTCGTAACACAATTGGTGACCATATTGGGGACATTTTGATATATATTCAAACCTTGAAGTTCTCTCAGCATATTTCGAGAGACAATCGATGATGTATACGGTATCAATCTAAAAACTACCTTATCACGAGGAGGTTGAGTCTGTTCTTAATGATTTTCGTAGTGGGGCTTGTGGTGGTCATCTATCTAGGCTTGCAACAGCCCAAAAAATATTGCGAGCCAGTTATTTTTGGTCGTCTATTTTTAAGGATTGTGTTGAAGCATTCAAGAAGTCTCACCCTTGTCAAGTGTTCGCTTGGAAGATGTTCTCGCATCCAACCCCTCTTCACTCGGCCATCACTGTCGGCCCTTTCACCAAGTGGGGGGTGGATTTCACGGACTGCAACCCATCTTCAGCTTGGGGGTATCAGCATATTATCGTGGTCGTAGACTACTTTACTAAATGGGCCTTATCCAAACCATGGAAAGAGAGAATAATTCAACTTTTGAGAGAAAAATTACTCTAGAGAAATTATTCACTTCATATTGAGTCTGCATCCCTTTTTCCTTTTAAGTATGAACACATTGTTCATCCCCCAAGATCTTACCTCTTTGATGGAGAATGTAATTGTCTCTCTCATATGAACTTGCCTTTGGTGGAGGATTGAAGTGGTGGAGGCCCAGTTGGAAGGGACTGAGTTTCTCGGTTCCAAGACATGCTGACATGAAATTTTGTGATTCATACACTTTTGTTGATCATATTTTAATAGAAATACTCTTTTCTCATCCAATTAATGTCTTGAAAATATTTGAATTGTTATTCCATGGGAATATTTGTTGTGAATATTGATGGATTATGCTATTATATGTGCTAAATTTATATATTATCACCATATGCTTGTGTATCATAGTTGTTGAGGACAAGTTGCATGTATATTGCTTTGATTCAAGTTCTCAACAGTGGTCTTCATTGAATGTTCGGATGAGGTAGGCTCTTTATCTTGTCTTGTTAGCATGTTTGTTTATATAGAATACTTGAGATTAGAGTTGATTTATGCAGTCATTCTATTTGTTGTGGTTTACCCCATGCCATAGAGTGATCAAAATGTCTCCAGAAGGAGTTGGTGACCATATTTTGTGTTAGTTCGGGTCATATTTTAGGATTCTTAGTTTCTAAGAATGGGATCATGGTGTCTCCTTTGAAGGTTGAGGAAATACTTCGATTGCCTCCCCCGCGCAACATTCATTATCTTCAAGGTTTATAGAGGAAAGATAACTTATTGCATCGATTTATAGTGACTATGTCAATATTACTAAGGGTTTCATGTGTCTCTTGAAGAAGGACACTTCATTTGTATGGGATGAGCGAGCCCGGGAATCCTTCGATGCTCTTAAGAAATCCTTCGTATCAATGCCTATGTTGAAGCCTCTAGACTACAGTAGATATTACTTGTTTTATATCATCATGTCTGAAGGGACGGTTGGTGTGGTTTTAGTTCAAGAGGATGATGAGCTCCATGAGAATGACATCTACTACCTTATTCAAAACTTATTTGGCCCTGAACTCAAGTACTCTCATGTTGAGAAGCTAGCCTTGGTTGTCGTACATGTAGTTCAAAGTGTTGGAGTTACTTCACACACACCTAGGATTTATTTTTCCTAAGGTTTTTACTTGTATATTAGTCATTATCTAGTCTCCTATATTTTAGGGAAGAATATTCCACCTGGAGAATATTCTCTTTCAGTTGACACTTCAGTTTGATTAGTTGAGTTGAGTTTAGATGTTATATTGGTTTTGTCACCATGCAACATTGGGATCATCAGCAACTCACTACTCTTTGTTCAGATAGTTAACTGAAGACTAGTTGACTAGTTAACTCAGCTAGGTGGCAGTTCACTCCCGTAACTACCTGAGAGACTAGGCTAGGTGGCAGTTTACTCTTGTAACTGTTGGTGTGTGTCCATATCAATCTAGACCACCATTATGGATCATTAGTTACTCATTTATCTTATATATATATTGTAAATTATTCACTCTTTAAGTGTGGAATATAGTTAATGAGAATTCTTCCATTCTTTCTCTCTTGCTTCTTCTTTCTCAATTTCTCTTTGCAAATGTGTGTATTATTGTTAGCTAGATCTATTATGTGCAGGTTCAACACATTTACATGGTATCAGAGCTGACGGACTGCTAAGAAAAATCTACACCAAATCATTTTTTGCAGGTACAAAAGATTGAAGACAACAAAAAGATGGATTATTCGCCGGAAATACTTCTCACGCCTCACAACTATTTGGAATGGAAGCCAAAAAAAATTATTTTGCTAAGATGCAAAGGATTATACCAAATAACCATGGCAATGGAAGTAGAGTCCGATTCTGTCGATGAGAAAAATGACTTTCTCAATAGACAAGATATGGCCATAGGAATTATTGGTTGTCTGTTTCTCCTAAACTTTTCCATTAGGTATATGAAGAATCACAAGGATCAACTCCAAATGAATTATGGACCATATTGGAGGTTCTATTTGGGAATAAATAATATTGTGAATATTTCATGCAGGAGGTAGAATAGATAGAGCCAGAAGAGAAGCCATCAGAAGATCAAGCCTCTTATTATGAAGAGTCTTCTACAAAAGTATTTGCAGAAATTTGTATTCCATTAATTGAAGATGATGTCTACTCCATTTCATATTTGTTTTATAAAATTCATGTGGAAGATATATGGCATGCATCTCAAGAGTCACATGCAGACACTTTTTCATGCACCATGCATGCATCTCGGGAGTCAAAAAGGGAGTTGCACACATCAAACGCCATTCTGATATTTTCTGAGAAAAAATTGCAGAAACAAATTGGATATTTGAATTCCTCTTGGGAAAATATCCAATTTCAAAAAACCAAATCATCTGAAATGGAGTTCGGAAAGTGAAGTTATGATCATTTCAAAATCAACAAAATTTCAGCATTTTTCTGGAAACGGCCGCACAATTTTCAAAGTTTTATCCAAAACATATTTGGATATTGTTCATTACAAGAAGAGAAAGTGGATATATGTGGAAATATCAATGATTCATCTACTTCATCAGATCCGTGCAGACATCTACATCTTCAACAAAATCTTCAATGAGCACAAACTTGCATAGTTGTGAGGTCTTCTTGGAGTGAAGGACAAGGTTGCTTAGCAACTGATTTTTCTTCTTTTTCATTTTATTTTTATATTTTTTTATGAAATGTAATTTGAGGGGGGGGGTCCATGAGGTTTTCCCTCTTTCCTCATTTATTTCAGTGTATCTTTTGTATTTGGGTACCTAACATGGCCTCATAGCTGGGACCCATTCTTTATTTTCACCATAGTGATGTTCAGGGGGGGTGTTGGAGTTACTTCACACACACCTAGGATTTATTTTTCCTAAGGTTTTTACTTGTTTATTAGTCATAATTAGTCATTATCTAGTCTCCTATATTTTATGGGAGAATATTCCACCTAGAGAATATTCTCTTTCAGTTAACACTTCAGTTTGATTAGTTGAGTTGAGTTTATATGTTGCATTGGTTTTGTCACCATGCAACATTGGGATCATCACCAAATCACTACTCTTTGTTCAGTCAGTTAACTGAAGACTAGTTGACTAGTTAACTCAGCTAGGTGGCAGTTCACTCTCGTAATTGCCTGAGAGACTAGACTAGGTGGCAGTTTACTCTGGTAACTATTGGTGTGTGTCCAAATCAATCTAGACCACCACTATGGCTCATTAGTTACTCATTTATCCTATATATATTGTAAATTATTCACTCTTTGAGTGTGGAATACGGTTAATGAGAATTCTTTCATTCTTTCTCTCATGCTTCTTCTTTCTCAATTTCTCTCTACAAATATGTGTGGTATTTTCTAGCTAGATATATTCTGTGCAGGTTCAACACATTTACACAAAAGATTACGGCACTATATATTGCTTTGGAAAACTATTGTAGTTTTTTATGTCAACCCATTTCAATATGTCCTTACTAGGCATATCATAGGGGGGGAATATAATAAATGGATTGTCATCTTGCAAGAGTTTGACCTCGATTTTTCTTCGGCGAAATCCAAGAAATCGCTAGTTTTTTTCGAGTTAATATCAAACTTCCCTAGGCTAGATGAGGACGTTATTCATGTCAACTCATTTGTGGATGAAAAAAAAATCTTATCTCATCTTCGGACCCCAGGTATGGAGACATTTTAATCTTTCTTCAAACCTTCAAGTTCTCTCAACATATTTGGAGAGATGATCGACAATGTATATGGTATCAAGCTAAAAGCTACCTTATCGGCAATGACACTTTGTATCATTGAGGCATAGATAATATCTTGTGTCGTTGCTTGACTCACTAGGAGGTTGATTCTATTCTTAATGACTTTCACAGTGGGGCTTGTGGTGGTCATCTATTTGGACATGCGACCACCCAAAATGTGAGTCGATTATTTTTGGCCATCTATTTTTAAGTATTATGTCGAAGTGGTCAAAAAGTGTCACCCTTTCTAGGTGATCACTCAAAATATGTGCTCACATCCAGCCCCTCTTCACTCGATCATCATCGTCGGTCCCTTCACCAAGTTGGGGGTGGATTTTATGGACTGCAACCCAGCTTTGGCTGGGGCACATCAACATATTATCATGGTCGTAGAATACTTTAATAAATGAGCAGAGGTCATTCCCACAATAAAATCCGATGGTAAGACTACAACACTTTTCTTGTTCAATCAAATTATATCCTGGTTCAGAATACTGAGTGAGATTGTCATTGATCATGGAAGTCACTTTAAAAACAAAATGATGAAATATTTAGCATCGAAACTGGGGTTTAAACATGGTCATTCTTCCCCTTACTATCCCCAGGAAAATGGACAAGTAGAGGTTGTGAACAAGTCTCTCAAGGCCATTTTGCATAAAACTTTCATCGAGAGAAAATCTGACTGGCATCTCATGCTTTACCCTGTGCTTTGGGCATACCAAACCTCGATTAAGACTTCCACCATTTTTTCTCCTTTTCAGTTAGTACATGGTGTGGAGTCGATCCTTCCTATTGAATGCGAAATCCCTTCTCTTAGACTAGAAGTTAAGCTCCTACCTGACACTTTCGATCTCGAAGAATGCCTCGTACACCTAGAGAGCCTATATGAGCAGCGTCGAGATGCCTCTACGGCTATCAAAGAGAATAAATGATTTGTCAAGATCCAGTACGATAAGTTTGTTTGTCCTCGGTAGTACGCTAAGGGTGACTTGGTCCTCTTGTATGACCAAGCCAAAGAACCACTGGGGGTAGGAAAGTTCAACCCCATGTGGCATGACCCTTATATCTTGCGACGTGTCTTAGAAAAAGGAGCCTATGAATTTGAATATTATGAAGGGAATATGTTGGCTAAGCCCAGAAATGGGCTCTACTTAAAAATAAATTACGCTTGATCCCAAAGCTTGGGCATAACTCTTTGTATACTAATGTATCTTAGTGTATATATCTTTTACCTTATGTCATCGTCTTGCTTATCGAGTTTTCCCTTGGTTGGCATATGTCAACGGAGTCTTCAATTTACTTAGGATTTGCAAACGGTGCCAGTCGTCATACACGAAACTTGGCTTTTGCCGCTTGGGTTGTTTACTCACCCGAGGGTCAGCTGGTGTCTTGAGGTGGCATTTGTCTAGGGCCATCAACGAATAATGTGGTTGAATATAGTGTCATTATAGATATTTTACGTGATTCCATTTCATATGGTGTTTGATATTTAGAAGTTTGCATGGACTCCCAGTTAGTAGTATGTCAGTTGAATGATAGTTACCATGTGCAAGACCCTACTCTACTCTAACGATTCCTACGGGTACGAATTTTAGAATGACATTTTGATTTTATTACTTATAATCGCATACCTAGAAGTTCTAATTATGTATTTGATGCATATGATAATTATGTTTTATATTAGCATTTGTCACATAACTAAAGTAAAGAAAACACATTCACCAATGTACACATTGTAATATATAAGTAAAGTCGAAGACCAATGTTTTTTATATTTCATTTCTCCAAAAATATGGTGTCATAGTACAAAATTAGGGCCCACAGCCTCAAAATACATATATGGCTAGTAGATATAATGGCCATGGCATCTACACTTGTGGTGTTGTATATGTATCATGATAATATATGAAGGCATTTTTGAGACACCAGAAGAGTCACACCCACGCACGGGACACACCCACCACCTCTCATTGCATAGCCTCTAGCAGATCCTCTACCTGAACCATAGGAATCATGTGCGTCAAATGAGATAGGTTCCCCTACACATTTTGAAGAACTCTATCTGCATCTCCTCCCACTGGCTCATCTCCTCAGTTCCTTCAAAGATGTATTGGTAATCCATCTGGTCATCGTGGACCCATATCTGTGTAACAAAGTAATTGTCAAGCTAGACACCATCCAAAAATATTTGCATTTTTTTTATTCTCTTTGAAAAAACACAAAAAAAATGAAATATATAAAGATCTTTACCTATATTACCATAGGAGGAACCTGGTGGAAATGGCATGTTTGGATATCCTCTATAGTTGATCCCTGCATAAGGGTAGTCATCCAGGGCTATCACATGTCAACGCCACTAGAAGAAGAACTCATCATTATAGGGGGTTGGCGCCCTACCACCTCCCAACCGCCTCATCACATCGGTCCACCATGACATGGCTGGATCACGTGATCTATGTGGAATGATCTCAACTCTAGGGCTCAAACCTAAAATCTGCTCAAAGAAAAAACTACACAAGATATATGCAAACCAAAAGCTCCTCTTCCTACCTTGTTTTCATTCTGTCAGTTGTCTCTTCATGTTATCTAGTAGTGAGTTGCATAAATCATACATTATGGGTCATAAGCACTCCACTGAGTAGAACATCAATGGCATTGATTCCTGGTGCAATGAGGCTGACCCCACGATCTGTGTAAACACGGTAACGATGATCTTCAAACTCAGGTTGTTGATCGCCCTAATGGGAAGTTGGCTCCCTACCTTTTTTTTTCTGCAACACAGTGAATGACGATGTATTCCTCTATGTTCATGCCACTCCCAACTTCCCAGGCTTTAAGGTTCACCACCTCACCCCGACGAGACAATCATGTAAGGAAATAGATATCCTCAACTTCAATTCTCAATGGTTTCCCATCAAGGTTGAAGGCCTCTATATCTAGATCCCAAAAGTTCACCAGCATTTGGAGCAACCTCACTTGATCCCTCATCCCTTTAAGAGCCCAAAAATTGTAAATCCCACATATTTTTAGCACTAACTGGGCCCCTGGATCTCTTTCCACTGTAGAATCAACTTCCTCATGCTCTCTTTCTCTCCATTCAAGTACCATCCTGCAAGAATAAATCCATTTTTGAGTCAAAACCTTTTAAAAATATAATTTTTGAACTTGTACGCGGGTTGTTGTGGTAACATTTGTGTGTAGGGCTTTGCGTTCGAGCCTAATATTCTTACTCATAAGCATGTTGACTTATACATATTGGACTTCCACCGAGTCTTAGTTAAGCTCTTTTCTGACTCTATAAAAAAGAGAAAATATTGTCGAGTGAACTTGTCCCTTTCACACTCGTTATTTGGATTTGAAAGGACGTCCATTTGGTGTAAGTTTAACCCATTTTTGGACCAAGTAGACTAATTTGGAAAAAGTAATACTCTAGTCACTAGTGGCTAGAAGAGTTCTCCTAGGTATTGTTTTATATTTTTTGGGCATAGGGGACTAAATTCATGAAAAAGGACATTCTTTGGAGTTAAGTTGTAATTGCATCTCATTCTCTTGCTTGCAGTATTGAGCCTATTGTTGGTTCTCGCTTTTGCATTATAATCTTATCGCCTTAGAATTTTTCATCGTCATCTAAGCAGAACCTTGTTTATATCCTTTGCAGCTTGACACCCTATACCCTAAGAGGAAACATTCCCCCAAGTGTCCATGTCTTTCATTCACCCCTTACATTGATCATAGGTATGCTCCACTATTGGAACTAGTTGCTTACTCATGACACTTGTTTCCTCCTCTATATCATAGCATTCATTTGTCTATGAAAAAACAAAAAAAGACAGGTGGGAAAGGAATATTATCTCGTGTTAGTAGCAGTCGTGTTGCCTTTGAACAGAGCACAAAATTTTGAGTCCACTTTTCATCCAAAGTTTGTGTTTAGCATGAATTTAGGAAGTTGAGCTCATTACTTTGATTGTACCCCTCTGACTGGTTACTCTTTTAGTCCCTTTGGAGAGTTTGATTGATGCCTCCTACATCACAAAGTTTCATCATTGAGTTTATGCTACTAGAGTCCTCTATATGTCTCATTGTCTTGTTCAAATCATGTCTATAAGCTTGTGTCGGCCATTTCTCAAAAATCTTGACTTTGCATGTCAGTCATACCCTCAGTGTGTCTCAGAATTACATGAATTTGTAGTCCTACCATGCACCCTGGTCCACCTTTCATTATGGGTAGGTAACCTTAAGCCCAGCAATGGACATCTCCTCATTGGTCGTTGACTGTGGGATTTCCCTTGTGTTCAACGACAATAAATCTATTCACACATTAGGATTCGTGCAGTGTCTTGGATGCCATTATCCTTATTGGTGGTTTCCTCGTCTTTGTCGGCAATTTTCCTTATTGCATGTTATTCAGAGGGTCTTTTCCATGCACTACTTGCATTTGGTGCATGCGAAATACGCACAGGTTTGTTGGTTCGTGAATATGTTCTTCATCTGAGTGCCTCCAAATCATCAAGATATTTCTTTATACCTCGTGTTGACTGATGAGAGATACCTCAATTTTATCCTTTCAATGGGTCTCCTTCCATCAACTTCAGCTCATCTATTCTGGAAACAAGGCCTAGAGTCTTATGAGTACCTAGAGGCTTGTAGTCATCTGTGGCAAGTTCTCTTGCCATTGACAGTTGGGAATACATCAATGTATCTTGATCAATGGATTCTTCAAGTGTTCGACCTCAACACATTTATTCACACTTGTAAGAATATACCCAGTGCCTTGATACCTACTTTCATTATCGGTAGGTTGTCTCGTGTTTGTTAACAGTATACCTTAATGATCAGTAATCAAATGAAGTATCATTGTGTTCGACCTCAAATCCTTTATTCACATGATGTAGACTTGCACCTTTGGTGGATCGTGTAAAAGACTTGAAGACATCAGTTTATATTCGCAGCTTTTCTGAGCTATTGCTATCATTCATTGGAACAATACCTATATGACTCCAGTGATCATGAGAGATCAGTTTGTACTTCGTTGTATACAGATATCTTCAGATTGATTTTGAGACTGGTTTTCATTAGGCCTTGTTCGTGAGTATGAGATTATATGGCATGTATCTACTTTGTATTGCCTATTCATGTCTATGAACAGTTGTTTGGTATATTTCTACATGGATTTGCAGTGTAATTCAAATTGGAAGCCATGTGTAAAAAGTCATTATGGATTGTAATATTATTATCAGCAATTAGTTCGTCCAGTTGGGTCTCCATTACTCCACTTCTGGGAATTATAATTTATTTCGGCCATCGCAAATACTCCTCTGACCTCACACATTAGGGGGCATATGTTATAGCAAGATTTGCCTCACCCTATGCTACTTGCTTAGAAATCCTTTCTCATTTCCCTATGCAGACTTGAAGTCCCCTTTTGCACTTCCCAGAGCTAAAAATCATATTTTTCCACATAGATGTGCCCTATCGATTATACAGCATGTGTATATGCAGGTTGCACCACTACAGCCCACGCACATCGAGTTTGGTGTTAAAAAATTAAAAATTGTGTCGGGTTTCCATGTCACGTCACAAGATCCATGATCCTTGACCTTCCATATACTAGAAACGTTCTGACTCGACCCTTCAATTCCATTTGAAGGCTATAAATGGGCCATATCCAAACCGTGTAAAGGGAGAATATTCAACTGTTGAGAGCAAATTTAATCTGGAGAAATTATTCACTTCATATTGAATCTACATCCCTTTGTCCTTTTAAGTTTGAACACATTGAACCCCCGAGCTCTTCAGTCTTTGATGGAGAACCTCATTGTCTCTCTTATATGAGCTTGCCTTTGGTGGAGGATTGAAGTGGTGGAGGCCTAGATGGAAGGGACTTAGTTTCTCGGTTCTGAGACATGTTGACACGAAATTTTGTTATTCATACACTTTTGTTGATCATATTTTAATAGAAATACTCTTTTCACATCCAATTAATGTCTTGCAAATATTTTAATTTTTATTCCATGGGAATATTTGTTATGAATATTGATGGATTATATTATTATATGTGCTAACTGTATATATTATCACCATATTCTTGCATATCTTGGTTGTTGAGGACAAGTTGCAGGTGTATAGCTTTGAGTTAAGTGCTCGACGATGGTCTTCATCAAACTTCCAGATGAGGTAGTCTCTTTATCTTGTCTTGTTAGAATGTTTGTTTATATAGCATACTTGAGATTAGTGTTGATTTATGTAGTCATTCTATTTATTGTGGTTTACCCCATGCCATAGAGTGATTTTCCTTGTAACGTCCATATTCTTCCTTCAACCTGTAAAACCATTTATTCAGCGATGCTCTTTTTCTTGCAGGAAACTAAACCAAGACCCAAGTCTATTTATTCAGCGATGCTCTTTTTCTTGCAGGAAACTAAACCAAGACCCAAGTCTATTTATTTACCAAGGAAACCATTTCCTTTTTCATGCCTTGCTCCCACTTGCTTTTAGTGTCTACCTGCATTGCCTCTTCATAACTTTTTGGTTCACCAGAATCAGTCAACAATAAATAGTATAATGAAGGAGAGTATCGTTAAGGGGTCTACTTAACCTGTGATATATTCTAACAACACTTGTAGGAGTTTGAGGTACATTTTTCTCCTGTTGTTGTACATTTTGATTTTTCAATACCTTTGGAAAAAAAAATCAGTGATCTCATCAAGCACTGTGTATTCTAGTTTTTCTTTTTCTTGTTTCTTTCCCTGCAACTGATCTTTGTACATGACCTTCTCATTGAATATGACATCTCTACTCCTAATGATTTTGTGATTTTCATAATCCCATAAGCGATAACCAAAATCATTAACACTTTATCCAATAAGGTACTCTTCTTGGATTTTTCCTCAAGCTTTGTTATATTTTCTTTATCAATATGGACAAATGTTTCACAACCAAAAATCTTCAAAAAAGAATAGTTTACCTTTTTACATTTCCATGCCTCCTCTGGAATTCCACCATTCATAAATTGAAGGTCCTTTGTTTATTAGGTAAACAGCAGTATCTACGGTATCTTCCCATAACTGGAAGGTAAACCCAGCATGCAATATCATACTCCTTGCACGCTCCATGATTGTTTTGTTCATCCTTTCTGACACACCATTTTCTTGTAGTGTTCCTAGAACTATCTTCTCTCTATGAATCCCATGGTATGAATAGTAATCAACAAACTCCTTGCTACAATATTCACCTCCATTGTCTAATCTGAGACACTTCATCCTTTTTCCTATCTCATTGTCAACCAAAGCTTTCCATTTCTTAAAAGTATCAAAAATATCATATTTTTGTCCAATGCAATAAACCCAATTTTTTCTAGTTGCATCATCAATAAAAGTATCATAATAACGAGAGACACTAAGAGATGATACATGGGTTGGTCCTCATACATCTATATGCACAAGCTCTAACCTTTCACTCTTCTTTTCTTTTCTGACTTTGAGAAATTCGACTCTCTTTTGTTTTCCATAAACACAATGCTCACAGAAATCCAAATCAATTTTTTTAATATCTGGCAACAAATTTATTTTGTTAAGTATTTGCATCCCCTTCTCACTCATGTGTCCAAGACTATGATGCCATAGTGTTGTTTCCAATCCTGTAGAAGTTAAAGAGAAAGAAGAATCAGTATTACCAGTACATAAATACAATGTACCTACCTTCTCTCCTTTTGCTATCACCAGTGATCCTTTGGTGACCTTCCATGCCTTATCTGTAAATATAGATATACAACCTTCACTTTCCAATTGCCCTGTTGAAATTATACTTTTCCTTAGATATGGTACATGTCTTACCTCTTTCAATAACCATTGGTTTCCATTCTTTTTCTTTATTTGTACCTTACCCATTCCAACAATTTTTCATGGTGCATCATCACCCAAATGAACCAGTCCAAAATCACCTTGAACATAATCTAGAAAATGTGTCCTATGGGGTGTGGCATGAAATGAAGCCCCTGAATATACTACCCAAGACTCATAAATATTATCTATAGAAAGAATCAAAGCATATTGTAACACATCACATGTTACATTTGCTTCTTGATTTTTCTCTTATTGTCCATCTCTTTGTTTCTTTGGAGCTCTGCAGTCTTTCTTCAGATATCCTTTCTTCCCACAATTCCAGCACTCTATATTTCCCAATTCTCCATATCCAATGCATTACCTGATGTCTCACTTGTGCTTTTCCGTCACATTTCTTTGCTAAGGATAACACCAACAACATCATCAAATTTTAGACTGTTTGAACCAAAGACAGAGTTACTTACAGTGATGACCAAGCCATTCCATCTTTTTGGCAATGAGCACAGTATTACAAGAGCCCTGACCTAATCATCAAAGTCCACTTTTACAGAACTTAGTTGATTAGTAATTGTATTAAATTCATTTAAATGATTTGCAACAGACCCACCTTCTGACATATTCATATTAAATAATCACTTCATTAGAAATACCTTATTAGATGTCAAGGGTTTTTCATACAGTTTAGCCAATGCATCCATCATCTCCTTCATTGTCTTTTCTTTTGAAATATTGAAATCCACCGATGTTTTTAGGCTCATTCATATGGTTCCTAGTTCCTTTCTGCCAAGAACCTCCCATTCTTCATCCTTCATGGTCGTTGAATTCTTTATTATTCTGTCCAATGGTAAGAATAGATCCTTCTGATATAAATAATATTTCATCTGCATCTTCCATAACTAGTAGTTTTGGCCGTTAAATTTCTCGACCTTAAACTTTTCATCTTCTGCCATTGCTCCCCCTCGAACTAGGAACCTGTTGGACACACCTACCACACTTAGAGGGGGGGTGAATGAGTGTGGGGCTCTTTTTCCCAAAACTGCCCTCTTGCACAAAAACTCATCAATTAGCATTCAACATTTATTCATTACCCATTGTTGTCATTTATAACCAG
>ML778361.1:8058-54754 GCA_009831015.1 Picea engelmannii
ACCTTCAAATACGGGAATATCAAAATTAACATGTACCTTGAAAGGCGAGGTGCCTCCAAAGTGGTCGCTTGATGAAGATGCACCTGATGCTATCGGCAGGCGTTGAAGGATGTGGGAAAAATTCTCCATCATTTTGTCCCTCTATCGCGTGAGAGCTTGCTCAAGCAACAGACTGATAGGATCGTCTGCTCCATCATTTTTATTTTCTTCCGCCATTGAGGGTTTCTTGGGTGTGTGAGAGCGATTGTCCTCGAGAGAGACAAGCTCGAGACCCAACTTTCTATACTCATACCTCGTCGAGGACATGCACTAAAAAACGATCAAGAGCAACCTGCTCTGATACCACTGATCCAGATTATTTTCGGCACGAAATGAGAGCGGAGATATAATAAAGAAATGCACAGAGATATTGCAGATATTCAATAATATAACATAAATGTATGATATATGCAACCATAAACATCGATACACAGTAATACACGATTTCTATTAATCAGATAAATGTACAGAGACTGTAAAAATACAGAGTGAAAGACTCACTAGAATGGTGGCAGCTTATCTCTGAGAAGAGATGTGACGGCTACTCGCATTCACAAGAAGATGATTACAATGAGGCTTTGAAGGCCCTTTTACAATAAATGGGAATGCAAAAATTCCTAGACATCCAAAAACCTAACCCTAGTTGATGAAGCACCAAAAGTCATGTGGGCCCCGTTTGGGTAAGTGAGTACATCAACTTCCCGGGGTCGTAACTTTTGCATACGATCTCTGTTTTAGGCGTGTGATAGCTCGTTGGAAAGGTATTGTCGAGGAGATTCATTTTGGGGGCTCAATTATTCCTTCAACTATAATTGAGAACCTCGATCTCGAAAAACCTTCATTTGGACCCTCAAAATGGCCCCAGAAGTTAAAACCTGCTAAAAATAGTAAATTGACAAAATGGACAGAAAACTGTTTTGAGCCATTTGGAAAAGGTGGGTGACCACCGATATCCACCTGGATCACATGCAAGTCCCAAGGTACTAACTGGTTTCTAATTTTAATTCCTAAATAATGTGTTGAAGTCGACAGGAACAGACTCGTCGAAGGAGGGCCATGATGTATCCCCCATCATCAACACGAAATTGAAATAGGAAAGTTATGTAAGATGGTGTATTAAATGAACATGGATTGAATTGAGGATCAGATATGGTAATGATGTAGAATGGTTGGTTTGAGGTGAAACTTCCCTTGAACATTGTGAGGAATGACAAATGACTTGGAAACATTGAATCTATTGAGAGATAGACCAAAACATAGTGCGAAAATCACCGGGGCACTCTTCAGGTGAGTTGAACGAGTATGAGGACTCATGGGATTGGTATGACTCAGAGACAAGAATATTACCCAACTATAAGATGAGACACAAACATATGCCATGTTTAAGGACGACAACAAACATCTGCCATAATGTTTTCCAAAACTTCACCCACTTCCTTCAATTTTCCCCCCACCATGATTGTCAAGTACCTCTTTTTTTTTAATGAGCTTGAGGAGGATAACATATGCTCGATATAACTCATATTCGATGAGTTCGTCTTCAAATGTTTAACGAACCTGGAAAATGAAGGGTTTGGTCCCGTATGGGTCCTTCATTGCATGTTTTACGAGTCCAAAGAAGGAAAACTTGATGGTATTTTCATGTTTAGAGAGTCTAAAAAGATCTCAAAGAGTATTCCATGGATTTTATTTTTCATAAATTTAGTCCCCCAAGCCCAAAAAAGTGTAAAAAAATACAAGGGAGAACTCTTCTGGCCATGATTGACTAGAGTATACATTTTTCGTAGTTAGTCTTATGATGCCGAAAAAGGGGTAAACTACCACTCGAAAGATGACTCTTCGTGGTTTAAGGATATCGAAGGATGACGAAGTATGCTCGTAGTCTTCTTCATTTTTTTACGAGCTTGAAATAGAGAATGAAAATGTGCTTGAGATTGTTTTCATTTTTTATGAGCTTTAAAACGAGAATAAACTATGCTCAATGTAATACCCATGAAAGAGCCTCTTCCAAACATGACGTCCAGAGGTTGATACATGGTGTTCATAGGTTGGTACTTTTCCCATAGCATCATCATAAGAAGTTGGTATTTTAACTTCAGTATGATGTCCAGAGGCTGGAGACATGCCGCCCCAAGCCTCGGTTTTCCCACCGACTCTTCTTTTGCTTAGACTCATGGTTAGTAATTGTGGGGTGAAAACATTGATGTATTAATTGCATTGTAGTACTTTCCCAACCATTTAATTTGTCAATCCGAGGTTCGTAGGCTTACAAAGAACATGCACTATATGTGTAGGACTGAAGTAGAACTAATCTAATCTAATTTGCTGAAATCAAATTAATCTAGGAAAGCATTGAAACACTAACTAGGAAAGAAAGAAATTGCATAAGGGAAAAACAATACAACATGTGAAGAGTTGAACGACATTTGACATATGTGAGCTCACACAATAAATCAATCTCAAATTATATTACAAGAATCAAATGACAAAGCATGAAAGAATAACAATTAAAGAATCAAAGCTAAGAATCTCCTTCTCCTAATTACAAGACTAAATTATGAATTACATGACTCCCGTCATCAAGAGAGAGCACTCTCTTTTATACATGAAAGTCTTGAAGATAAGATAAGAGTGTCATAATTACACATCCACTATTCTCTCAACCACTCTCAACTACTTTCCCATTATTACAAGATATGATCCCTTCAAATCCTCCACACATCTCTCACATATCTTAGATAAGAAATGCCAATCAAATCTTCCATGATCTTCTCCTTGAGCTTAACTTCAAATCTCTTTCAAATCTTCAAAGTTTGAATATGTGATTCGAATTTGAGGATAGGTGGTGAATTTTGACTTTGTTGAAATCTTCAAATATGCCTGCACACATCATCAAACTAATCCAACCTTGATATATAATGAAAATATGTTAATTTTCTAATATTTAATCACAAATTCACTTATAATACTAAAATGAATAAAGTGGAAAATAATAATGTGAAACCCAAATGTATTTATGAAAATGGTGTGATGGAAGGTTAATGGGATGATGAAATGTAAGGAATAGTGAAGGGAAAGGTGGATGAAAATGCGACATTTATGAGTCCTAACAGTAATAGGAATATGTTCACCATAGAGGGAGGAAGAAAAAGGATCAATTGAGATAGGCGGGGGAAGGGAAGGTTTAGGTACTAGATCTTTTGGAAGAAGGGCCTCTGCTAGACTAAGTGACATGATGTCACCTAGTGTTTTAGTGGCACCATAGCCGTAATCATATTTAACGTGACAACCTAATGTGGGGGAACAGNGGGGGGGGGGGGACTCCCATGAGTGAGGAATCCTTGAGGATACCTACCCCCACACTTTCGTACTTAAGATTGGACTACCCCAAGAAAGGGATATTGTTCGCTACATAATTATTGAGATCCGATGTGCAATAATCAAGTTGGTCAATAGTCACAATTTTCCCTTGATGGGGAAGTTATAAAATGCGAAAGACCGAAGAAGAAACGACATTCATCACATAGAACCAACTGCGACCAAGCAAAAAATTATAATCCATGGGAACATCAACCACTTTAATGTTAATAGAAATAGATTTTCCCTTTAATTCTACAATGAAATATTTCAAGAGTCTGTAAGGTTGGAAACCATGTCCATCAAACATTTTAAGGGTGGTAGGAGACTGGTGAAGTTCAAGAGAACCAATGTCTCTCCAGTAGGACAAAGACATGACACATGTGGAAGTTCCTTCATCTAAAACAATGTGATGGATGTTCTTCCCACAAACCATAGCTTGAATTTGGAATGACAGGTGGTGGGAGAGCCTAAGTTTAAAATAGTCTAGATTAAACATAATCATATTTGATGCCTCTGGATCCACATCTCCAATGGTTGACAATAGGGTTCTACGTTGACTTGGATATTTTTGTATAACTTCAATCATTTACATAGCATAAGGTTCTTACACCAAATCTTCAACAATGTTGTAGTTTTAAGCAATGCAGGCACTTGGATTGAAAATTGACTTTCAAATTTTTCCCTTGGGCAGGTGCAACACTTAGTTAGCAACAAGCCTCTTGATCTGAATAGGGGTGGAGAATGAAGGAAGAGTGGAAGTGGAGGGCTTATCGGTAACACCTCTATTGGCATGATATTTTGGAGGAGTGTCATAAGTCTTAGCTCTGGTCGTTAAACAACTATCTCCTTACACATAAAGACCTGAGAGACGCTTGAGGAAGAATCCCCATGGTGGGAATGACCTACATTACCTCCTTGCAGAGGGGTAGGATTTTGTGCAACCATTTTTTTTTGTTGATTTGGGAAAGGTTCAATTAACACTACGGGTTGGGAGGTACCCTTCATAAATTTAGTGACTTCCTCATGATGAGGACAGTCTTTCATGTATTTTTCCTCTATACAAATCATGCAAGGAAGTTTATCTTTCCTTTTTATCTTGATTTTACCCATTTTTGAGATTCATAGAGGTTTTAGAAGTAGGTTGTAAGCGAAGTGATAAGGTGCAATTGAGTGTGGACTATTAGATCATCTATGTACATTGGTAGTTAATGAGAATCAATAAACCTATTTACTATGACTGTGAACTTTAGATGGGAATTGCTATGGGGATATTGTGTGATTATATTCATATAGGATCCCATGGTAGATCATCATGCATAAATAGGAAATTTTAAAGTGATATTGGGAATGCCACGCCTCGAAAACAAAAACATAAAAGGCCCCAAAAACATTAGGTTGGTGAGAATGTTTTATAAGGGCAAACAAAAAACACATTTCTTGATATTAGTGAATAAAAAAAGGTAGATTCCCGATACTATGGGCCCTTTCAAATATTGTAAACGATTGGAGGGGTAACTTTTTATTTTCCATTTCCTTCTTGCTTGCGAGTGAGAAATGCATTTTATGTCATTGAAAGAAATATGCACATGTCACAACTTTGAAACCCATAAGCTCATCAAGATACATTTGAGTTAAATATTTTGATTCTTCTATTTCTATAACAATAGGATCAAATCTAGGAGGAATATTTCTCAAGGTTTTTCTATGATTCTTTGATCCTAAAGAGTGTCTCAATTAGCTCTAATTTGATTAACTAAGATCATAGTGCAAGTACATAAACCATTCGTTGACTCAAACTCCTTCATTTGAAAATTTTCAATATCTCTCCTTAACAATTGTAACTTGGAAAGTTTTACTTTGTTGTTGCCTTGGTATGCATTTTTCAAAATCTCCCATGCTTACTTGGATTTTCTATTTATTGTTATCCTTGAAAAAATAGAGTTTCCCATCATTATCTGTATAAAGTAAATAACCTTGGCATCCTTCTTATTCTCCTTCAGTATGTTCTTTGAGATTATGCAAGAAAACACACACACACACACACACACATATTGAAAATTGGATTCGTTTACAATCAATGTTGTTGCACATTCTATTCTTTCTATTATTGAGTAATATTGTCTACCTATCTTTTGCATACAAAGATGAATGAAGCTCTTTTATTTATAAAAAACTTCTATTTATAAAAAACTGTGTTGCAAAATATCTTACCCACTACAACCGTATATATTAAATCTATGTTGACAAGTTAAAATATCTTAAATATCTTTGAAAAGTTTAACACTTCTTTATGAGTGAAAGTCAAAAAAGGCTTCTTAGTTGCTGATTTGGTCATGAAACTTATTTTAGTTTTCAAAATGTATTTAACAAAATATTTTAAATTTAGAATATAATGAAGAACGCCGCATTCAATTCAAATAAACAACAGGTAAAAGTAAATTTTACCTGTATGTATTTGTATTAACCGTCAAATATTTTTAATATACATTTAATATAATTTTTTAATTTCTATTATTAGTGCAACCAAGATTTTTTATTTAATTGCTATTATGTGTGCTATCAAGATCCTTTATTATACTACATTTAAAATCATTTAAAACTAGCAACAACTACTTTATAAAAGTTGTTGATATACTAGATGTCATTTTCAACCTTTTCAGATTAATGGTCTTAATCAACCACTTTTATAAAGTGGAAAGTGATTGTTGCTAGTAGAGAATAAACTTATAAATCATTAACAAATACTTATTAAAAGTAAAATTATTATTTATATTTATATTTTTTTAAATTTTTTTATATGATTTATTGTTTTAATTTGATTTTTTATTTTAAAATTATTTTGAAATTTATTCCACATTTTTAAAATTTATCAACCAAAATTTTAAAATAAAACCAAGATAAAATTAAATCAATTAAGATATTTTGATTTATTTTTAATTGTATTTTTAAGATATTATTTATCTTAATTTATTTTTAATTGTATTTTTAAAATATTCTGATTTATCTTAATTTATTTTTAATTTCATTTTTAAGATATTCTAATTTGTAATTATATTTATTTTTTTTAATTTATTTGTATAACATTTTTTATTTTAATTTAATTTTTTTCAAACCTTCCACAACCTAAACAATTAAAAACTTTAAATCATGAACAATTACTTATTAAAAATTGTTTTATAGCTTTGATTTATTTATATTAATTTATTATTTCAATTTATTTTTTTCCAAACCTTCCAAAATATACTCGATGAACTTACTTAAAAAGCTTGATATTAGGTTTTAAAAGAAACTTATAAATGACAATGAGATATATATTCACTATGTATGATTGATTTATTAAGGGAGGTTTTGTGCCATAAGTTCCAAACTTTCACTTTGATGGTACATTGGAAATCTCATCAACTTATAGATAATAATTTCCCACCATCAGAGATCGCATAATATCATGGCTAGGCCTCTACGTTGCGATCAAAACTTACAGCAAGGAGAACTAACGGTAGTAAGATTTTCCATGCACTTTACCATAAATGGAGTAATGGTTCATTTTGAAATTTATCCAGATTCATTTTGAAATTTACATGGGTAGACTAACTATATATAAGTTGTAATTTTGAAATTGGTATTAGAATGGGAAGTATGAAGTAGAAAATGTAATTCCAAAACATTGAAATTTTATACTTAAGTGGGTGGCTTTTTTATGTAAGTTTTTAAGTTTTATGTAATTTTTTAAGTTTCAATTTTAGACTTAAGTGGGTGGTCTTTTTATGCATCTTTATAAGCTTCAATTTTAGATTTAAGTGGGTGGTCTTTTATGCATGTTTTTGAAAATGAGTCTAATGGTTGAATAATCCAAGGTTTTAGTTTTAAAATATTCAATTTTCTTAGAGATTATAGTTTAATTAAATATAAAGAATAGAATAATCAAAATTATTTTATAAAGAGAGTTCTAAAGTTATCAATATAAGTGTTTTTAACCACATAAAGTCAGTTAATCACTCCAACAAAATCTTAGCTTCCATACCTTAAACTCCACATCCTAAAATGTTGAAAAGAGAAATTAAAATATAGTGTCAAATGTTATTAAAAAATAAGTATAGTATGTTTCTCTCTTTATCTTTATTTGTTTCCAAATACACTTGAATTTATATAATTACTCAATCAAGTATAAATTCTTTTCTATTTTGTTTTCAATATAGGTGTTTTTAACCCACCTCTTTTGTAAATCCAGTCCATCATTCCAACAAACTCTCACCTCTACATCTTAAAATCCACATCTTAAAAAGTTTAAAGGAGAAACTAAAATATATTTTCAAATGTTATTGAAAGTTTCAAGTATAGTATGTTTCTCTCTTTATCTTTATTTGTTTCCAAATACAATTGAATTTATATAATTACTCACCCAAGTATAAACTCTTTTTTACTTTGTTTTCAATATAGGTGTTTTTTAACCACCTGTTTTGTAAATCCAGTAAATCATTCCAACAAACTTCCAGCTCCACATCTTAAAATCCACATCCTAAAAAGTTTAAAGGAGAAACTAAAATATATTGTCAAATGTTATTGAAAATTTCAAGTATAGTATGTTTCTCTCTTTATCTTTATTTATTTCCAAATACACTTGAATTTATATAATTACTCACCTAGGTAGAAACTCTTTTGGTTCTCCAAATAAAAAGAGCAAACTAGGTTAGATTGATTGTTTTTGTTGCATTCCTCATATTTATAACTATAATGATTATGAAAAATTTGCAAGGTTAAGTTATTTGTTAAGCTCATTGGTGCTTTGGTTTCTTACAATTCAATACAAGGTATGGTTTTTTTCTTATTTATTTCAATTTTGGTAGTTGTAATCGAGATGTTAGTATGCAATTTTCATTTCAATACCAGGCATGTTTTTTTCTTATTTATTTCAATTTTAATAGTTATAATTGAGATGTTTGTTTGCAATTTTATTTCTCGGATCAATAGTGAGGTGATTTAGGAAAATATCATTTTTTGGTTTGTAATTGCCATTAATTTCTTACCATGAGTATTTTATATTTCAATAAATTTAAATATAACATTTATTAGCATTCTCATTAGTGAAAGTATAACATTTTTTACATTTTTATTAGTGAATAAAATGATTTATATAAAAAAAATCTTTATCATTTATTGGTGTTGGAATTGTCATTAATTTTCTACCATGAATATTTTTACATTTCACTAATTTTAACTATAACAAAAAAAATTAGCATGTAGTGGATTTCTCCAACATTTGAAGGATATTTTAAAAGATTAACCATGATCAAATTTTTATTTGATGGATAAGGTGAAAATGAAATTAGAGGCCTTGTTATATTATTTGTTGAATTGAGATCAAATTTTGGTTTAGTGTTGAGGACGTCATGCATTATGTCCATGTATTGTCAGTTGAAGATGCAATCAATCCCATGACTACTCGATCACCAAGTTAACTCATTATTTATGCTTAGGTCTTTAATAGTTATCTTCTGCAATAACAAAATCCAAACATCTATAAGTTTTTTGATTTTAGATAATATGAGAGTGGTGGTGATTAGATATGTTAGTGCTTGAAATCTCTCCTAAAGGAAAAGTTCTAAGCCAGTAGGAGAGCCCAAGAGAAACTACATGCAAGCTATCCATTGTAACCTCAGTTGCATTACCTCTCGGTTTAAAGGATAAGAAAAGGTTGTGTAACCCAAGGGGGGATTCCCTAGAGGTCAAATGAGGCCAAATGAAGTCAAGTTGTTGAGTGTTGAACATGATCTCTATAACTTGTTCTGACCAAGAAAACATGGCACTACCAACTCTCAAGGTAAAAAAAAGGTTAAGTTGTGCATGAATAGATAGTATGTCAAATTACCAATTATGAACAAGCTTGAAATATTTTCAACTTGGACAAAAGTGCTTATTTAAAGTGATGCTTGGAAAAATATAAATGATTGTTTCTTAATAAGCCATGTATCACAAGTGTTTGATCACACCATGAATATCATATATGTAACATCTACCCAATGGAAAAATAAAACTTACGATTGGACCACAAATTGTGTTCACAAGTGCAAGTTATGGGTCATTCATTCATAAAAAATTTAGATATTGTCATGAGTCGAAACAATAAAATGTGAAACACCCAAAGAGAAACTCCATTTAGGATATCAAAATTACAACAAAGTTATACCATTAAATATTTCGACAACACAGGTATCCCAGTAAAGGAAGAACACCTTCATTAACCACTCACACAACTAGATCAAATATCAACACATCGATGTTTTGACGTGGTAAAACTCCTATGGGGAAACATCCACAGCCCCAACCAACATGACCACTTGGAGTAGTTTATTAATAAAAAATAAAAATATTTCAGAGATATTTTACAAGAGAGTTTCTCACTATCAATCATCAAAAAATGACCCTCCATGCTCTTTAAATAGATATCATGGACCAATCAGGTGTTAAGACACAAATAAATGGTCGTTAATATCGAGGAGAATATGAACCGTTGGATCACTCTATGTCGAGAACATATCATAACCATCAAATTTCCTAACTACAAATACATACTAATGCATAATAAAGAAACACACTAAGAAACACACTTTTACCTAACGACACAATAGAACAAGTAGATCTTAACTAACTACTAAGTGTCTAAATATCCTAACATCCCCCCTTAAGAACAACTTGGGATATGATTGAAGGATTTACAATAGTGACACAATAGGAGAAGTAAGGGGACATTAGAACCTATCCCCCCTTAATGACAACTTCCTGAACTCCTAACATAGAGTGAAGTTTGGAAAAATTCACTTATGTAAGAGACTTTGTGAAAATGTATACAACTTGATATTTTATAGGGAAAAATAACACTTTATTAATTTGATCATGAATGGGCTTTCTGATGAAGTGCATGTGTAGCTCAATGTGTTTGTTGCACTGATGTTGAATTGGGTCTTTGGCAAGTTTGATGGAACTTTGATTGTTGCACCAAAGGTTGGTCAGATGTTTCTGCTGGAATCCAAACTCTGAAAGGATCTATCGAAGCCACAAGGATTCCTGGCTTGCATTTATCGTTGCTTGGTAATCTGCTTCTGCTGAAAAAAGTGAAATATCATGTTGTTTCTTACAAGCCCAAGTGACAGATCCTGAATGAAGGTTGAAAACATAACTTGCAATAGACTTCTGATCATCGAGGTCATCGACTGAATCTGAATCAGTGAAACCAACCAATAAAGGAGTCCCCCCCTGAAATGTAATGTATCCTGAACTGAACAGTACCACAGACATAGCGAAGTATCATTTTAGTTTCTTTCCAATAGATTTCATGGGGTGTTTGCATATACCGAGAACAAGACTAACAACAAAGGAAAGATCGGGATGGGTATGAGTCAAGTATAAGAGGATACCAACTAAGTTACAGTACAAGGTGGCATCAACTTCGGGAGAAGTATAGGTGCCAGCAAGCTTGACTCCAAACTAGAAGGGAGAAGGGGTTGGTTTACAAAATTCCATGTAAAAGCAACAAAGAAGGTCACAAGATTACTTAGACTGGTAAAGAAAAATTCTTTCATTGGTTTGCAAAACTTGGAGGCCAAGGAAATAGTGCAAAAATCCTAAGTCTGTCATTTCAAATTTGTTCTTAAGATTGGTTTTCACATGGTTTAAATTTTTTGAGTCACTACTAGTAAGGATAAGGTCATCAACATAAAGGACAAGGATTATGAGATGGCTTATTAATTTCTTGGTATAGACATTAGGATCAGAATGGCATTTAGAGAATCTAGTGTCAATAAGAAAGTTATCCATTTTGGCATACCAAGTTCGGGGAGATTACTTAAGACCATAAAGAGATTTCTTAAGTCGACAAACAAGTCTAGAGTCATTCTAGACATACCCGGGAGGTTGTTCCATGTAGATTTCTTCTTGCAAATATCGATGAAATATGGAGGATTTAACATCCATTTGATGGACCTCCCATTTATGTGAGGCAACAAGGGAAAGAACGAGGTGGATAGAATTCATTTTGGCTATAGGGGAAAAGATTTCATTATAGTCAATTCCTTCAACTTGGGAAAATCCTTTAGCAACTAATCGAGCCTTGTGTCTTTCAACTCTTCCATCTGATGCATACTTAGTTCTATAGACCAATTTACATCTAACAATTTTTCTTCCTTTTGGAAGAGGTACAAGATCCCAAGTATCGTTTTCCACTAAAGAACGATACTCTTCATTCATTATTGTATCCCAATCTGGATGACCCGGAGTTTCTGCAAATGTCTCTAGATCATGAGTCTCTGAAACTTGAGCCAAAAGGGAAGAGGATCACTGGAACTAGGAATGTGTTTGAAGCTGATATGAAGGATAAACGACAAGATCACCAACTACATCTTGTGTTGTACAGACCCATCTAGGAATTTGTGGACCTAGTGTTTGTTCAGGTTCAAAGGACTCATTTGGAGGAAGGTGACCAGGCAGAGGTGGATTTTCATCCTCACTGTCATCATCTGAAGAAGAAACTAGAACATGAACAGAAGAAGGCACATACGTCAAAGATGGATCGCAGGATGAAGAAGGAACAATCACCAAATTAGGCTCGTAGGCCAAGAGATTTTCATCGAATTTAACATGTCTTCTAATAATAATTTCATTACAATGTGGTTGAAGAAGTCTATAACATTTGACATCTTCAGAATAACCAACAAATATACACTTCTCACTTTTAGACTACAATGCTTTCCTTTTCCCATCAGGAAAGTGAGCCCATGTTATGTGACTTACATCTATTTAATTTTAGTCCAAGCTTATTTTGGTGTTATATTTTTAAGAGCCTTTGTGGGAGTGTGATTTACTATGTAATTTGCATAGTTGATGGATTTTTCCTAATACTTTAGACTTAATCCCTTAGATTGGATCATACAATTAGCCATTTATTTTAATGCGCGGTTCTTTCTCTCAGAAACACCATTTTGTTGTGGTGTATATGGAATAGTTTATTGCATTTGGATGCCCTGTTTAGTGCAATAACTTGTAAAATTATTGCTCACATATTCTCCTCCATTGTATGTTCCTAACATTTGAATTTGATGTCCAGATTGATTTTCTACAAGGGCCTTGTAGGCCAAAAACTTGTCATAAACTTCACTCTTAAGTTTTAAGAAATAAAATCAAGTACGTCTGGAAAAGTCATCAATGAAATTTAAGAAATACTTACACCCAGAAAAAGAAGGAGAAGAAAGTGGACCACACAAGTCACTGTGAACAAGCTGCAAAGGACCCAAGGCATGCCAATAGTCACGTTTGTCACTGTCCTAATGATGTTTGTTGAGAACACAATCGGCACAAACACCATCTCTACATGAACAAGAGGAATACTAGTCACCATCTGTTGATTACATAGTTGTTGCAATGAGCGATAGTTTAGATGAACAAACCGCTCATGCCAAATTTTGCTCAAGTCATCGCTATGAGAAACAAAAATTGATGGAAAATATGATGACCCAAAGTTGTCAAACTTGTACAACATGGTAATGTCATCAACAATTCCATTTGCAAGAACATGCTTAGGATATTTTAGATCCTTTATTACAACTTGGTGAGGTGAAAAATCTTTGGTTTTACCTTCACCTGAATGACTAATTTGATATACTGATAGAAGGTTACAAGAAAGACTTGGAACACATAATACATCATTGAAATGATCATTATCTACTTGAACTGTTCGATATCCTACAACACTAAGAGATCTATCATCACCAACAAATATTTTCTTGGTGTTACAGTAATTTAGAGTAGAAAATATGTCTTTATCCTTAGCCATATGATAAGATGCTTCAGAATCAATAAGCCACTCATTAGAAGAAGAAGAAGTTGCATTGAAGGAGAAACTAGAAGCAAAAAGTGCACGACCATGAGAAGAAGAAGAAGTAAAATCAATATTGATGTTATGCTTCTTCATCACTGCTTATAAAGTTACCATCTTCTTGAAACATTTGGACTCATCGTGAGCATATTTATCACAAAATTTGTGATGTATGTCAGTCTTCTTATTTTTAGATTTTGCTCCTTTTCACCATTAGGAGTTGAAGTTGTCTGAGTGGGTATGGGACCCTTATGTTGCTTGTTGTTGTGGCGAGGATGTTGCATCTTAGGATTCTTGGGTTTATCTTTTTGTTGGGTGACTAAGGCTTTGTTGGAGGTACCTGTAGTGTTGATCACTTCAACTTGTAAAAGCTTATCATTCTCTCTAATCAAAGCATCACAAAAGGAATCAAGAGTGGGTTTTTGATAATATTTCCCTAGAGCCTTCTCATGTCATAAAAGGTAGATACAAACACATAATATGCATTGCCTATATTATAAATAATAATATAGATGCAACGCTCTTCCTCCATCTTTATCTCACATTTTGACATAAAATTCTGAGTGTTTTAAATTTAGATAGATAGTATTCAATGAAAGAAAAATCATTTGGAATTAAATTTAGTATTTGATTTTTTAATTGATGAGCTCGAATAATATTGTGTTTACCAAACACAGATTCAATCTTTTCCCAAGCTTCATTGAGGTCATCAATTTCTTGAAGGTGGAACCTTAAATTAGGAGAGATGGAAATTCCGATCAATTGACGTGCTTCGTCACTCCTATTATCCCATTTGACTTTCTTATCAGCATTAGTGGGTTATTTTTCCTTTCCCAAGATAAATCGATACAAGTCTTTACTTCTTAATAAATCCTTCATATGGGATTTCCAATGGAAGTAGTTGGTGTTGGTAAGCAAAATATTACTGGAAGAATCCATATTAAATATATAGATAATATGGATCTAAAAATTGAAACTGATGATCTAGATAGAAATATCTCGAAAAATTAGGCGGTTTTAAGAAAAAATGTCGCTAAAAACGGACTTTAGATGTGAAAGTTATACCATTTTAAAAAAAAGACATAAATGGTAACCAAAGGACCATGTGGTGGTGTAAGTTGTTTTATGAAGTGACCCCCTTTTATAAAAAGAAGTGGAGATCACTTTTACAATGAAGTTACTTTATAAAACAAAGTTGCATGCAAAATAAATAACTCTAAAATAAAATATTAAAGTTGTTTATAGTGTTTCACTTTTATACTTGAAATGAAATACACTGGTGCATGAAATTTTTCAAAAAAAGTAACAAAAAGAGAGACTTGAACTATAGACCTCTTACTTAATAAGACAACTTTTAACCAATTGGGATAACAAAAAATATTTTATTGTTTAGCGGGAGGATTGGGGGTGTTGTTTTTGTTGTTGTGGTGGAAGATGGCCTTAGAGAGCGTGCTCATAAAAATTCTTTTGACACGCAAAATTGTTTTTGTTTCTCGATGACAACAAGGAATAGATATCGGTTAGCTTACATGAAAAATGCACATTTTCCTATTTGTTTATGATTTTCCGAGATTGCACAGGGCATGGGGAAAAGAGAATATGAAGATCTAAAAGAATAGCAACCCGGAAACAAATAATACAAAACTGAAATAAAACCAAAATAACACTCTGCAAAGATTTTAAAAGGGCGTTTTCAGGATTTATACCTCCATATCTAGCTGGAATGGTTGTATCTTGGGAAAACATAAACCTTTTCGAGTGAAAAAAAAAATGTTCTTGACTGAAATGAGCGCTCCACATGCAATGGAACAATCCTCTCAGCCTAAAAATGTACGAAAATGGAAAAAAAAAAATTAAAAATGAGGCAACTCAGCTTGACGATCTCGATCTACAACAGGAGTAGGCCTTCAAACAGCCTCTGATACCATGTTTGAAAACACAGGTATTCCAACAGAGGAAAAAAACCAGAGGACGAACACCTTCAATAACCACTCACATAACCAGATCAAATATCAACACACCAATGTTTTGACGTGGTAAAACCCCTACGAGGAAACATCCACAACCCCAGCCAATGCAACCTCCTTGAGTAGTTTATTAATGCAAAAGAAAAATATTATAGAGAGATTTTACAAGAGAGTTTATCACAATCGATCATCGGAAAATGACCCTCCATTCTCTTTAAATAGAGATCATGGTCCAATCAGGTGTTAATCCATTGATCAATGGTCGTTAAGATCGAGGAGAATATGAACTATCGATTCACTCTGTGTAAGGAACATATCGTGACCATCGGATTTCCTAACTACAAATGCATACTAAAGAAACACACTTTTACCTAATGACACATTAGACCAAGTAGATATTAACTAACTCCTAAGTGTCTAAATATCCTAACATAACCATTTTATTTTGACCAAGGAAAACAACATTTCAAAAAGACAATCAAAGTGCAATGTACCATTGTATTTCTAAGAGCACATCGTAAAAACAATGAGATCAATTAGAGTGTTCGAGGGTTTATGCCATGTAAACAATGATCAATAATAGGCCAATATTAGATATCTTGTTATCAATGTGCTAAAGTGCATATTGTCACCATATATTAATGATGTAACAAAGGTACATCGTGATCCAACTTGAGAAATAACAACACGAGTTCAAGAGCCAATTATAGCCAACACCATAAATATCACATTTGACCAAGTCCCTTATGTACTTGAATGTGAAATGGTATGATTAAAACAAGGTGGTATGATTAAAAAAAGGTTCATTCCATGTATGAGGAAAATTTAGAAGAATAATGAATGTGGTAGTATTTTAGGACAAATTTACTACCATATACATAGAGCAGGTTATAATTATTCACGCAATGATCCTTTCATAGTATTCAAGGAATATGAATACAAAGAGATTTCATTCAATATCATCCCAATTGTTTCATTCAACAATGGTCTCTATCATGCATCAACAATGCTCAAACATATTAAGGATACGATGTTTAAGGCGTTTTTCTCACAACCTTTTAGAACATATTATAACCATTATAAACAACTTCATGTACCAACAATTATGTACTTATGATAAATATGAATAAACTATTTAGAGAGATATATCACAATAGGAAGGTATTATTAGACCATGTGCATATGAATACCATTGTTGCAATGGAATGATATAGTTGCAAGTAAAACATAGAACTGGGACATGAAAACATTGGCTCTAAAGATCATTTCACTCTGTAATAGTGTGCAATAATTCACTTAACAATCTCATTAAGAATATCAATATACCATAATGTTGTGAAAATATTGTGTATTAAATAACAATTTTTACCCTTTTCAAGAGTGTTCATTGTTTACAAAGATGAAGTAGTATATATTTTATGCATTCACCAGTTTACAATGCATGGATTGATACATCAATGGGACTAAGAAAAAAGGAAATACATTACTATTGGAAATATTCCAAATGGTTTTGAGTTAAGTATGACACTATCCACCTCGGATGGGGTGCTCTCCTGACATGAAAACTCCTTTGAGGATTGTCGCCACCTGACCACCTCCTCAGCCACCTGGCGTATGACCTCGGCCACGTCCCCACCCCGGTCACCTTTGGCCTTTACATTACCTATCACTACCCTCCTTCTTTCATTTGGGAATCGACGTTCACTTGCTCGGGGAGCTCTGCAACTCGTGTGCCTTCATGAAGCCATGCAGATGCTCCTTCCTATCACTTCAACTCACACCCTGGTTCTCGTTTCTTCTAGACATGATGGGGTCTCTGGAACTTCATTTCCCTGTTAGCCTTATTGAGCACCATTTTTCCAGAGATCTCCCATCCCTCCATCCAGCCTTCAAGCTCTGGTGAGACCTCTTGTGGATTCTAGCCAGGCTTTGGGGTTCGCTCCTCACCATGCCACGAACCCGTGGAAAGCCAAAGCGGGGAGAAGATTGGTACTTGGCTCATGGAAGAAAATTGTCTGCCTCAAAGGCTTGGGATGAACTGGTCGCTCCTCATGCAATGCTCCCAGAAGATTTCCCAGCATACCCTCCCCCGGAGGCTCTCCCGGCAGACCCGACCCTTGAAGCTATTCCAGCTTTCCCTCCCCTTTGTGCAGCCCACCCCTTGACGAAGCTCATCCCGTGGCACCCCTCCTTGTGCCCATCCCAAACCAATTACCGTAATACCAGAAAACTTGTGAACAACCACATTGCGACCTCTCCCCTCTCTCGAACCCCTACGGTTGTAGGGTCAAGTGGTTCGATCTGTATGGGAACTTGCTTGGCTTTGCGCCTCCACCTCCATCCCCCCCTCCACGTCCCTCTTACCCACCATCCCCCCCTCACCCCCCTCTCACCACCACTCATCCCACCTCCCCTCTAAGATCCTCCTCCTCCTCCTCGCTCCACACCCACCCCAAATTCTCCTGTGCTAAGTGCACAGACAGAACAGAACTCTTGGAGACTATCAATTTGATGAAAAAATACCTGGAGGTTATTAAACTAATGAAAAAAGACTTGGAGGAGATTAAAGAGGAAACGCTCGATGCGCAACAGAGGGAAACCGACTGTTGGAGAAGAGAGGGCACCCTGATGATGTTCATGCAGGATCTTCAAAAATCCATGGCAGAACGTGGGAAAGGCAAAGCACCGACGAAGCAGGTTTTCACAGGACTGCATCTTGGTCCAGGTTTTTAGAGTCGTTACTGTGTTTTCTTGGTTTTTCTGCAAATTTTTATGCACCTCGGCCCTACGTGGCCTAGTAGTCTAGTTAATTTTCAGTGGCATGATCGAAGCCATACTATTTTTTGGACAATTGACCAAACTAGCTTTGGACATCTAGCGCAGTGGTTTCCCTTCTGGGCACTCCGACCACGTGGCTAGTAGCACCACAGACATCTGTAATTTGTTTTTGAAAGGAATCAATACAATACTCTAACGTACGAAGAAAAAAAAAAGTATGGCACTATCCAAGGAATTCATCAAAGATTGCATCAATTTGTGTTATGAAGATCTCTAGATGTTAGATTCACCAAAATGTTGCAAAGAAATAAAGTAATAAGACCGAAAACCAACTTTTGAACCGACCACAAATCCTTAAAGAGAAAAAAACACAAGGTGTATTAACCCAAATTTGTTTTATGAGAGTGATTTAGTGAGTGACCATGCCACAATATAAGTCATATCTATAATATGCTAAAAAAAAAAAAAAAGATGAGAATTCAAACCCTAAATTTCAAACCTTAAAAACAAAATTAAGTGCCCATAAAAGTAAGTTGATTGCCTAGATGAGTAGAGTGTTTATATTATTGTAAAATCAATTCACTTTATTTAAGCATATAAGCCATCAAAGGAGCACATTGTTGGCATAAATCCTTTACAAAGGGTTTCAAATGAGAGGAAGAACAATACTCGCCATTTGTTTCCAAACATGAACTTTAAGCAATCAACTAGATATTGAATCTTGAACCAATTCCTACTTGTTATTTTAGCTTAGGGTTAGAGAAAAAAGATGAATGCATGAACAAGATGTAAGCCCAAATTATGCCAATTTCAAATAATAAAACTTCATAAATAAATTAGCATGAAAAATTCTAAGATATAGCAATGAAAAATCTTAGATATAGCAACCTAAATTAATAGATTAATCAAGTTCAAACGCTATATTACTTAAAAAAAATAGGAAAAATTCATTGAAATTTAAATTGTGTGAGAGAAAAGAAAATAAAGACTGGTGCCTTAAATTCTATTGGGCTATGGAGTCAAACAACAACTTCTTGAGGATTATTTCTTGCAATGGATCTTGAGACTCTAGGAAACCCTAGGGTGTACCTAGCAATCTCCCCCAAGGGATCTTATATGGATCCAAGATCTAGATGGTGATAAAGTGTGTTACCATCTCCTTAATTATCCAAGGAGTAGCCTCTACACCACCCCAAGGTAGGATTTGGAAAACAAATCAATATTTTACAACTCAATAATCTAGTATAAATATAGAAACCTAACAACTATGAAGAAAATTTACCTCATGAAGCTCCTCCACTGTAGCAATTTCCTCCTCCCGTGGTTCATTGCTAGATTTCCCAGCCAAACTTCACATGTTACAAATAAATCCTCTTGCTAGATCCCTCACAAAATATTCCTCGAGAAAATATTAAGCCAATACCAATAACATAGATGAAAATAAGTGAATTAGTTTTTATTCTCCAAAGTCTAATTACAAATGAGAGTAGAGCCTTCTTTATAAAGGAGAGGAACCCTTCTAGAACATGTGTAGAAAACCATGGTGAGTATTGTTACTGCCAAAACAAGCATCCCTTGAGGGGAATGCTATGGGGATAGAAAGATACGGTAATGTACCAATGTCACCTTAGAAAAATCTCCCATTCACTTTAGGTAATCTGCTAGAGACTAAGGGTGGTATCCGAATATTTCCAACTACACACATCAATATACGTTAGATAGACCAGTTTTGTAGTAGCCAAATGTCTTAAGAATATTCAACCAAGTGTTAGGTAAATAAAGCTACAATATAACGAGGATTAGGAGATAATTATAAGAGTGGCTATATGTGACATAAATATTGTACAATAAAAAATACAAACCAACACTATGATTTCACCCTTTAAATGAAGAAACAAGTACATGTTTCCACACAAAAGTGAGATCTTGTATCATAAACCAAGAACCAATGATATACCTTAGTTGTACCTTGATTTTGTTATATAAATTGGACTATCTTTCTACTATCCAAAAAATACAAAATCTGATTTATAATAATAATAATGATAAAATGTTGATTTTGGATGAGGAAAAGTACCTCGAAAGTGTCTAAAAGAACTTTTAATGATTAATATTGGGTGCTTGAGATATATAAATGAATAAAAATTGCAAACAAAATCCCATCAATGATAAATTTCAAGTGTATATGAATAATATCCAAACAACTATCCCAAACTTGCAAAAAATGGTGGTGAATCCCCTTAGGGTTTCACCAAAAATACCCCAAATGAAATATAGCATAAAAGAAAATATTATGAGATTAAATTTTCCATTATAATGTGTTATATAAACTTAATAAAAATTTCCAAAGAGGAATATGAACTATGGTAGAGTTATATTTGATGTTTTGGGGTTAAACCCTAGCTCTAGGGTTTCACCAAATCTAATTTTTATTGTTGTAATTAATTTCTAGAATTGATAAACACCTTAAATCAGCCACAGGAATGTTTGATAAGAAAATGAAACATAATCCAAGAGTTTTTATAAAAGTGAACTGTTAGATTTACTCTAGACAGTGAAATAAATATTTTTTATGGTTTATATATTTTATATTTTTTTGTATTTTATAAGACATAAGAGAAAATAATTAAAAATTTAGGGTTTTGGTTTGTGAATATTTGGAGTTAAGGCGTAACCTTATCTCCACTTAGGGGTTATGGGGTCAAGAAGTATGCCCCTCTAAGAACTGGTTATCAATGTTTATGGATTAGAGTGAGAAACTAGGGACACAAGGCTACAAGTCTCTTGTCTAATCAAGACAATCCATGAAACCAAGGCCCTACAAGAAGGGTTTCCCCTAAGGAATATCCTTCACCAACAAGATCGAATAAAGACTTGAAAATAATACTTAAAACCCTTTTCCAAGGAGCATAGAACTAATCAAGATAAGAGATAATCACTTGCCAAATCGTTTTAGGGAAGAAGGAAGAGATACAAATCCTAGATGTCCTCCCTCCAAGTAGTTGATAACTCCTCAATGGATAAATCTTTTTAGTTTTTGTAGAATCTTTAGCATTCATAGTAGCCTTTAAAAATATACCAAGAATGATAACCAAGAAAGATAGATCTCCAAGAAAAAACCAAGTAAATATCTTTTATTAAATGGCTCCAATAATGATCTCCAATAATTCACAACCAAAATGAGTGAGAGGAGTGTCTATATTTATAGATGAGGCTCTCAACTCCTCCACTCTTCATTCCCCAAAAATAGGCTAAGGAATAAAATAAAACGACTTGTCATCCACACAAATCGGAGACTAAGTCAAAAAGTACAATAAAATGATGTTTTACATGTTTAAAACCCTTGTAGAAGGGTGACGTCAATTTTAGAAAAGGGTCAGTTTGTCCTTTTTGGTACAATGTTCCACTTGAAAATAAATGGGCAGGGCTTAAAATGTGGCAAGGAATAATCCTTGCCCACTCAAACTCCAACGTCTACCTTAAAGAAGGGAGATCGGCCTAACCCCAAGCCAAAATGAAACCCTAAAAGTGGATGGCTTCTCTAATTTTCTGAACAAGCCATCAAAAGGTGATTATAAGGTGCATCCACATCAAAAGGGTTAGTTCCAATTGATCTCCATCAAGTGCCAAGTCACATGAGTGACCTCCACTTCATTAAATTAGGCTCAAAATAGCTCTGTTCTCAGGAAATGCCCCCCAAATGAAGTTGTCCATCCTTTAGTGAGTAATTTTCTTTAAAAGGTGTTAAAGGAAGGGAACATTCTAGCCTTTGACACAAGGCATGTGTAGATGATGTCTACGGAGATGAAAATAGCATGTATGTGCCTTGGAGAGGGTGACCAATGCCTCAAAATCCATGATATGCCTAAAAAAATGTGAAATTGAATAATCATGTGCATAATAATTTCTAAAGGCCTAAGTGTGGTACATACACAAGAAAGGGAGGGTCCATGTGGGTAAGGTGTGTTAAACCATGGGTGTGACAACCCTTACAAAGTGCAATCACCTTTTACACAGTAAAATAATAATTGAATAGTTAGGGACCTGTAAATCATGTATCCTAGTATATCCACCAAAGAATTCCCACATACATACCCAGGACATAAATTCTCAACATCAGAGGGAGTTACCACCTCCAAATTGATAGTCGGTCAAAGAAATAAAACCAAGCACCCTAATAATTGGGACTAAAAGGGCATTCCATGGTCGCCCACTTGAGGGGATCTGCGTAACCTATAACCAACACTTGTACATCAAAATCATCCCATCATGGCCACATACAAAGAAATAATCATACTTTGGGCACATAGGAGTGGTCACATCTTGTGAAAAATGTAGGGTACACTGTAGAGAATATGGGGTGTAACAAGTAAAATATCATGTGATAAAACCATGAGAATAAGAAACTATGGGGGAAAACCATAGGCAAATGCTCAAGTAGTTACAACAAATCTCCCCAAGGCAAGGACACCCTCATAAAATAATAAAATAGTGACCAGGATTCCACACACGTGGTTCAACAATTCTTTAATAGAGGTGCACCCCCCCCCGCGCCACTCAAAGTGTGCTAACATCACATGATTTGTCCGACATTGTTATCACACAAATTTTTGTTCGGGAATATCCCAACCCAAATCAGAAAGGTTTGACAACTATGGGAGTATTTACCCATTATCACATTAGATAAAAACTCTCTTAACTTTAGTAATGATGAAATCATGACAAGGGGGGAATCTCGGGTGACCCTAGCAGGATTGAGATAGAAAGTGGAAAGATATGAAAGCTTCCCCTATAGGTAGAACTCAAATGTGAATATGAAGCTTAGGAAAGAGTCTTGTGAGAAATTTAATTGGTTGTCAAGGTGATATACCTACAAAATAGTGTTAGCCTTGCCTGAAAAAAGACAATAAATAAAAAATGAATCCTCAAATCCAAAGGGGATTCAAAAAGAAACCTTGTTGTCCCAAATTACAGTAGTATGGAAATATATATCAATAATAAACGTTAATAAGATATGGAAATTTAACCATCAAAATAAAGTGCAAGATATTGGAAACAAAACTAGTAATAAGTAGATGAAACTCCAATGATTAAAACAAGACTTTGATAATGATTAGAGGGATATTAGTTGGGGTTATCAGTGATATTTGTAACATCCCTATGGTTGTATCAAACAATTGCTACATCAACAAATTCTATCTGCTAAAATCAACAAATAATCGAGAAACTTATTCACTAGTAAATTAATTATGGCAGCTTGCAAGTGAATTTTAGTGGTAGAAAAATGAACAAAGAGAGAGACAAAGATGGGTTTGATGCATCCCTATTGGTTGTATAATTAAGTCGATTACACCAATGAGATCACTTGGCCAATCAATACACCCTTAACGAACAAGAAAGCTTATAACATGTAGAATTAAATCCAACTTGAACAATTGCAATATATCAATAACTCACATATACCAATGCATGAATATTCAATCTCTGATGCTATATTATTTCCTTATAATTTGGGTTATGGAGTCTCTTTTTTATGATCTAGGGTTTGTTACTTCTCTAGGTGTGTAATCCCTTTTACACCCTATAGAAAACAATCCTTAGCAAGGTAAATCTACAAGGGTGTAAGCCCGTTTACTCCTTGTAGCAACCTTTGAAAAGTAGCTTTTTCAATGAAAAATAGGATATATCTTGAGGGGGGGCATATTCTCTTATACTCCAAGGATTATAACAAATTAACCTTGAAAAAAGAAGAAACAACACAATTATGTAGAAATTCCTTACCAATTCGAAGAGATAGCATGAAAACCCTTCTTTATCAAGAATATTCCATCACATTACCAAGAAAATATCATCCAAGAGATAGCGCCTAGCTTCTTCCTCCAATAGGAAAGCAAAAGCATCCACAAAACATCAATAGAGAGATAGAGAGAATTTCCCAAGGAGGGAAAAAATTTCAGCCAAGAGAGTATGTAATTCTCAAGCACATGATGATAAAATGAGGTTGAGATGAGCTTTATTTATATGAGGTCATCTAACCCTAACTTGTCCACTTTTACAAAAGTCAACATCAAATTAGAGAGGTCTACCATCTCTATTTTCCTTTTACACTTTACAAATTACAAAATAACATTAAAAAAATGCCTAAAAGGTGACGCCATGCCCTAAAGGGTGACATTAGGCCCCCAAGTGAGACATTGAGCCACTAGGGGAAAATCGTTGGGCCTCTAAAGGCCATTTGTTACATTTTCATGTTCTAAGGTGAAAGATAATGAATCTCTCTCCAACAAATCACATCGCATCATCACCATCCTCTCAAAACCCCATCATAACCCCATCAAAAGGTGACATCAAGGGATAATATATGACTTAATAGGCCTCCCAAATCCAACGTTCAAGAGCAAGGGGTCACAATGTGGTCATCTCTTGTTGTTGATGTTCCTCCAAAGAAAACATCCATCTTCCCATACATGTAATGAGTGGGTGCACATCATCCAACTTGTGGGCTTCAAGCCCCTATGGAGGTCCAAGTGACCTTGTTCCTCCATGAAAAAACTTTCACCTGGCAAGGTCCTGCAAAGACAAACAAGTACACCCTCCAAGGGTCCACAAGTCACATGTATCATGAAAAGTAAGCCATATTTAATAAAATAACCACCCAAGCATGTGCATTAAATATCCCCTTTTCAAAATAAACAAATGCTTAAAGACATTATACAACTTGCCAAATTTAAGTATGGGAGGGTTGCCATGGTGTCCTATTGGGTATATCATTCTCCAATTCAAGGAGTGTTTCCCAAGAAGACACTCTCTAATTCATGTAAAAGAGTGTGAGGTGGATGGGGGTATGACTTCTGGGCATGGGGTTTATTGACATACAAGGGCTCCTATTGTCTAATTTATGGGTGTGTTTTTAGAGGGTGTGTTGCATCCTCGTTTGCAATGCAACCTTTTTCCAAGTTCTTTATTTCCATTAGTTGATTATGGTCCAAAACATTGAGTGCCTAGTACGATGTAAAGTAAGGAGCATTGCAATTCCACATGAAGCTAAGAACACACAGAGTGTCATGTGCAAGGAAATTAAAATACATCGCAAAATGCATTCCCTCAACAAGAAGGACATTTATTAGTTATGTGTTTTATTTTACAAGTCCTTGAATTTTATGGAGAGGTGTTTAATTTCACTTAGGACCTTAGGGAGAGAATCTGGAGGGTAATATAGGATTTTATATTTTTCCAGTTACAAGCCTCTAGGCCTTTAACACCTTATTCCCATGAAATAAGGTACAATCCCTTCTTGGGTCAATATCGCCAAAAATCCAAAAGGTGAGGAAACAAAGGGGAAGAATTATGTAAAATGATAAGTATGTGTGGGAATGGTATGATGAATCTTCAAGGAGACCCCCTAGTAGCAACCATTTTCCGGAGGGTGGCCCACTTACTAGGAAAACATGTCAACCATCAAGGTGAAATGAGGCAAAAGGAATAATTTCCAAGAAAAAAATTTCAAAATCAAGAAAAAACCCTTTGCAACATGTTCAAATGCATGAACTATTAAAATTACACTTACCATGAGACTAGACTTGTTACCTCATGAGGACAGACCTGTTATCCTCTATGGGCCAAGTTGGTGTGGTGGACATCATTGCTATAAATCAATGGTGATGTGTGGTAAAAGGAGGGGCTTTGTATGTTCATCTGGCTCTCAAAACTCCATGTCTACAACCTGTGGGAATCGAGACATCATCTTTGTAGTTACCCCTATAAATGGGGGGTAACATATGGCTGTTACTTGGGGACATGTTCTCTCCATAGAGTACATGAGAACCTCAACATCTCCTGGAAATACCTGTGCCTATACACACTTAAAAAAAAACATTTGGATATCAAAGAGTGGCACAATCACCCCTTTCCTCATATAATAAAAAAATTCAAAATTAACAACTGAAAAGAAAAAATTTCAAATTTTTCAAAAACTTGTAATTAACATGTAACATGATTAAGCAAATGTATCACATCAACTATTCAAAAATGAAATTTAAAGAAATTTGTAAATAAAGTGATCATGCAAATCTATCTAAACGCAACTAATCTAACATGAACATACAAAATGAAAATGCAAGAAAGTGAAATGACCTACCTAATTACCTAGGGCACAAGGCCCATGGAGATCGGGTCACATTGGATGTCAAGTGAAATTTTACAACCATTGCAACCACCTTCTTAGTATCTCATCAAGGTATCTTCCTCTAGGCTTGATCATGTAACACAACATAGATAAGTCAAGCAAAAAATAATCATGAGCATAAATAAACATGATATCGATCATAGAAATCAACCCATGGAGGTGGGTGGGAGGGAGAGAATCCTACTAGAAAGAATAGCCATAAGCTTGATCCACTCATCTCTAAGTAGGGATACCACACATAGATGGTGTATCATCTTTTTCCTTAGTCATAATACCACTGCTCCCTGAAAAATTGAGAGGAAATTAGAGATACAAAGAAAACCCTCTAATTTCCCATAGAACAAGGTATAAGGTAGGGAACAAGCTTAGGTCTTGAGGAAAAATCCTTCCTAATACTAAAAGCATGCTGCCTCTTCATCTACAAATCCCTGCAAAAATCCCTAAGATGAAAACATTGTTTCTCTATAGTGTGAGTCTTTGATTTCTCAGGGTTGGCCACAACCCTATGTCCATCAAAATTTTAGCATGAAGGTGGTCGAAAATATTCATCATATAATATATTTTAATGCTCAAAAGGACATGTATCACAACTCCTAATGTATGGTTTAAATTCATCATGAGAAGAATGTGACAATTCATTCTCGAATGGATAGGACCAATCTATTCCTATATCATCATCACAATGTTAATCATCTTGATCGCTCATGTATGAAAATAAACCTTCCAAAGGAAATACCTTTGCATTCCTTATCTGGAAGTTACCCTCAATGTCGTATATGGGATCTCCATCGAAACCGAAACAACCAATATCCCATCCATGCTTTCGGACACATATGAAATCATCAATATGATTATCAATTATATCTAAGGGTTGCTCCATGAACTTCTTTACATCATTGGAACTGATCACTTATTCATCTTCTTGTGTGGGAGGAATGCAAGACTATACTACTTCATCAAATGGAAGAGTGAATATTGATGTCTCATCCAGGTTCTCAACATGTTGTACTTCATTGAATTTATTCATTTTCTTCTTGGTAGTCCTCTTCATAGACATGTTGTTCCATCACCTCTTCATTACAAGGGGATTAATTATCAATGAGGAGCACTTCATCTTACTGTTCTCCAAATGATGACAACAAAAATTCATTTTATTCTTGTCATCATGGGATTCCTCTTTGGTGGGTGATTTCTTGTCAATATCTTGCACTTCTTTGGAGTCTTCCTCCTTTTCATGGATCTGTTATTCAAATATATTTTCTGCCAAACATTCCTCAATGTTGTTGTTGAATTCTCCCTCTAGGGAAGCCTCATTATCATCAACTTTTTTATTACCTTCAAAAATATCTAAAAGTCCCTCCTTTTGTAGGGGTGTCAAAAGCTCATGAGAAGTATCTTCAAGTCTATGAAATATTGGACCACAATGTTTGAAAAAAATATTCAACAAAATTCTCGAGAGAAGTGATGCTCTTTGGTCTACAAGAATTTATTATCCATCCTTGTTGCTTTATTTCCAATGAGTGTAAAAATGATACCACCAAAATCTCTTCATGTCTTTTTTTCAAGAATGGATGCATATCTCATAAGCGACAGGACATGTGAGACAACACAAGAAGGATCATCATTGTACTTCGGGATATTCTTGATATACTCTGGGGGGAACTTGTTTGGGAACCCTAGAACGTTCTCGAGATCAAGAGTAGGATATTCTCCACGGTACACCCAAAAAACCATCCTTCATTGTGTTTAAATGAAGAGTAGAATTGAATCATGGATGTAATATTTGGTAAACCTTGGAACGCTTGAATATTCCTTTGGGAAGGGTATTAGTAAAAGGTGGGTTCTTAGGTTTTGGATTCTCCAAATGAACTTAGGAATCTCATCAAAAGGGGGGGGAGGGGAATTTTCCTTTGGTGGACTCACTAGGTAAGTTAGGGAAAGTCTTTGGGATAACTTGCCAAGTGTCGTTAAGGCTCGAAAGAGAATTCAAAATCCTCCTTGGAAACGATGCCAAAATGTTATTGCATAGATTTTAGTTCGGGAAAATCCCAAGCCAAACCACAAAGGTGTGACAACTATGGGAGTATTTACCCAATGTTACCTTAGATAAACACTTCCCTCACTTTAGTGATGATGAAATCACCACAAGGAGGGAATCTCAAGTGACCCTAGGGGGATTGAGATGGAAAGTGAAAGGATATGAAAGGTTCCCCTATAGGTCAAGGTCAAATGTGGAAATGAATCTTAGGAAAGAGTCTCGTGAGAAAGACACTTGGTTTCCAAGGTGATGCACCTGCAAAACAAAGTTAGCTTTGTTCGAAACAAGACAATATATAGAAAATGAAGCCTCAAATACAAAGGGGATTCAAAAAGAAACCTTGTTGTCCCAGATTCAGTAGTATGGAAATATATATCAGCAATAAATGATAATAAGAGATACAAATTTAACCATCAAAATCAAGTGCAAGATATTGGAAACAAAGATAGCAATAAGTAGATGAATGTCCAATGATTAAAACAAGACTTTGATAGTAATTATAGGGTTGTTATTTGGTGTTATAAGCGATATTTGTAATAGCCATATGGATTTAGCAAACAATTGCTACATCAAAAAATTCTATCCACTAAAATCGACAAACAATCCACCCAACAGAAAGTTATTAACTAGTAAATTAATTACGACAGCTTGCAAGTGAATTTTGGTGGTAGAAAAGTGAACAGAGAGAGAGATAAAGATGAGTTTGTTGCAGCCCTATTAGCTGTATCATTAATTTGATTACAAAAATGAGATCACTTGGACAATCAAGATGCCCTTAAGGCACAATAAAGTTGATATCATGTATAATTAAATCCAGCTTGAACAATTGCAATATCTCAAGAAATCACGTATATCAATGCCTGAATATTCAATATTCAATGTAAGTATAATAATGCCTTATCATTTGGGTTATGGAGTCTCTTGTGTATGAGCTAGTGTTTGTTACTTCTCTAGGCATGTAATCCATTTTACTCCCTAGATAAAACAAGCCTTAGCAAGGTAAATCTACAAGGGTGTAAGCCCTTTTACTCCTTGTAGAGACCTTTGCAAAGTAGCTTTTTCAATAACAAATAGGATAGATCTTGATGGAGGTTTATGCCCTTATACTCATCCAAGGATTATAACAAATTAACCTTGAAACAAGAATAAATGATACAATTATGTAGAAATTCTTTACCAAATCCAAGAGATAGCATGGAAAACCCTTCTTTATCAAGAATATTTCATCACATTACCAAGAAATAAGAATCCAAGAGATAGCACCTAACTTCTTCCTACAATAGGAAATTAAAAGCATCCACAAATCATCAAGAGAGATATAGAATGAATTTCCCAAGTAGGGCGAACATTTCAGCAAAGAGATTATGTAATTCTCAAGCACATGATGATAAAATGAGGTTTAGATGACCTTTATTTATATAAGGTCATCTACCCTTAATTTTTCCACTTTTACAAAAGTCAAAATCAAATTAGAGAGGTCAACCTTCTCTATTTACATTTTACACTTTACAAATTACAAAATAAAATTAAATCAAAACCCCTAAGGGGTTATGGCATGCCCTAAAGGGTGATGTTAGGCCTCTAAGAGAGAATTTAAGCCTCTAGGAGGGTTGCCATGGTGTCCTATTGGGTAGATCATTCCCCAAGTCAAAGAGTGTTTCCTAAGAATACCCTCTCTAAGTCATGTAAAATATTATGAGGTGGATGGGGTTATGAATTTTGGGCATAAGGTTTCTTGAAATACAACGGCTGGCATTGTCTCGTTTATGGGTTCCTTTGTAGAGGGTGTGTTGCATCGTCATTTGAAATGCAACCTTTTTCCAAACCCTTTATTGCCATTAATTGATTATGGTCCAAAACATTGAGTGTCTAGTGCAATGGAAAGTAAGGAGCATCAAAATTCCACTTGAAGCTAAGAACACACAGAGTGTCATGTGTAAGGAAAGTAAAAGACACCACAAAATGCATTCTCTCAACAAGCAGGACATTTATTAGTTATGTGTTTTATTTTACAAGTCCTTGAATTTTATGGAGAGGCATTTCATTGCTCTCAATACATTAGGGCGAGCATCGAGAGGATAACATAGGATTTTATCTTTTCCCAATTACAAGCCTCTAGGACTTTATCCCCTTCTTCCCATGAAATAAGGTACAAGCCCTTCTTGGGTTAATATGCCCGAAAAATGAAAAGGTGAAGAAATGAAGGTGAAGAAGTTTGGAAAATGATAAGTATGTGTGGAAATGGTACGATGACTCTTCAAGGAGACCATTTTCCTAAGGGTGACCCACTTACTAAGACATGTCAACCACCAAGGTGAAATGAGGCAAAAGGCATAATTTCCAAGAAAACGTTTTCAAAATCAGGAAAGGACCTTTTGCAACATGTTCAAATTCTTCTATTATTAAAATTACACTTACCACGAGACCAGACTTGTTACATCATGAAGAAATACCTACTATCCTCTATGGGCCAAGTTGGTGTGGTGGACATTATTGTTGTCAATCAATGGTGTTGTGTGGTAAGAGGAGGGGCTCTATCTGGTCATCTGGCTCTCAGAACTCCATGTTTGCAACATGCGGGCCTTGAGACATCATCTCCTTAGTTACCCATAGAAATGGGGGGTAACAAACACATTGGTGGGAAAGTGGACTGCCCTTATAAAACATCATGAAGTGAGGGTCCAAGTAATCAAAATGAAGAATAGTTAACTAAACATAGGTGTGTCCCTCTAGAAATGAGGCAAGTGTGACCAAACTGATGTGCCTCCTGGTGTGCAAGGTCCCAATGGCTATAACCAACTCAACCACTTGTAACCAACTATAATAACTTGGTCCAGAACTTGTAACCACCCGGCCTAAATCCTCAACTACGTCAACAACCTCTCGCAAGTGGTCCATGAGAGAGAATGTGGCACATGTGTGGGACAGTATGATCAAACTAAGTAGGGGAGTCTTCTTGAAGAAATCCATGTGGCAACTATGGTGATGTTCCATCCCTATCATAGCCCCATCCACTGTCATGGAACCCAATGCAGTCACGTACCCCAATGAAGTACACGAATACCAAGAAAAATGACCAGGTTAGATGAAGGTAGAAAGGTGAATAACTTATGGAAGGGAAAAGGGAATGCCATGTAATGACCCTCAAAACCACATATGATGATAAAGGTCATTTTTTCTGATCCAACTAGTTTTCAAGAGATAAGAATATTCATTACTAGTATAAGCCTTTTAATAGGGATCTTCTACTTAGAGTTTCCATCTAACATCTTTTTTTATTTCCCCTTTCTTCGTTTTTTTTCTTTTTCTGTTCATTTTATAAAACAAGTCCCTTTTCTTTAGATTTTTATAAAAAATCATGGGAGTACAAACATTGTCCTTTTTAATGAGGTGGCATAGCTCGAGCCTTATTACATTTTTATTTTATTTTTTTGTCTCTTCACCTCTATCCTTTTTTGTTATATTTGACTCAAGCTTACATCATTTTTTTCATTTTACTTTGGCTAGACCCTATTGGATGACATTTGATAAGTCAAACATGAATAAGGGATTATTTTTTATGAATGAGATGGAAGTGATAGGGAAAATATGCAAAGGTGTCATGTATGGTTGGGATGTGGACATCTACACCCACTTGATCACTAGTAGTATGACCTAAGTCAAGACCCATCACATCTTTAAAGAAAAAATAACATCCCCATAGTAAAACTAGTCAAAAGATAAAATTGTTAACATTATGGAGTTGCTATTAGATAACACTTGAATCTTTACCATTTTCGTGACTAGATTATAAGTTATAGCACCATTTCTTAATGACAAACAAATGCACCAGGAGTATACCACATCATATGAAGTATTGTATATTAAATTAAAGGAGGGTGATCGTGTATAGTGAAATCATATGATACCAAGTGCATCTGTCATTTGAGATATGAGGCTCGCATATTATACCAAGTGCATCTGTCATTTGAGATATGAAGCTCGAGGCTCGATAGAATCAATATATCGATCAACATCCTCCATAGCAAATTGGATGGCGTGAATGTACAAGAAGACACTGTGGCATAATTAGTAGAAACATGTTTTCAATTTTGTATTTTTAATTAATTTTTTTTTGTCTAAAAAATTTTCAAATCAAACAAAATTTGTCAAATTAAAATTACTTATTAAAATTTTTTGAAAATTTAATTTTAAAATCTATATTTTTTAAATTCCATTTGATACAAAATATATAAAACAATACAAATTAATATAAAAACTTTATTAAACATAATAATGATATATGTTTAATAAATATTATTAAACATAATATATATAAAACATTACAAAATATCATAAAAACTTTGTAAATAAAAATAAAAAAATTAAAATAAAAAATTACAATATAACCTACCTTATTCCAGTCGGTAACATGGACGCATTGAACCAAACAAATAATTTTCCAAGCAGGTCGTTGTCAACGCCAACTGTATTCTCCCAACACATCGTTGTCCACGCCAACAACTACCCGTTGTCGACAACAAGATATGTTTGTGACCGTTGCTAAGGATACTATAAACTGCTCCATCCCATCTCAGAAAAGCATGATCAGAAAAAGCATGCCAGAAAAAGAAACGATGGGATTTGAAAGAAACTCGATCCAATGGTTTTTGGTAGTCTTTTTTACCGCTCCATCCTCACTCATAAAAGCATGATCAGAAAAGGCAGGTCAGAAAAATCAACGATGGGATTTGGAAGAAACTTGATCCAATGGTTTCTGGTGGGTTTTTTTAAATCTCTGTACCGCTCCATCGCGTCTTAGAAAAACATGATCAGAAAAAGCAGGTCAGAAAAATCAAGGATGAGATTTGGAAGAAACTTGATCCAATGGTTTCTGGTGGTCACTCCTTATATCTTACAACCGTTACAATCCAACGGTTTACCTACACTTTGAATTCCTATATAAATCCATATTCCCTTCCCTCCTTCCCCATATGCACTGCTAGCTTTCATGTTGTTGTTAGGCGTTTTGGTTTATGGGGTATGTTTTCTGGTTGATCTGTATTTCGATACGAAAGGATTTTATTGGTTTTTTTTTCATTAAATTTAGGCTTTTATTTATTTGTTTCTGGTAGATTATAGTTATTGTTTTTTTTGTCTTTAAATGGTTGTTTAGTTTAATATTAAATATGACTGAATATTATAACCTTCAATTTTAATTTGTTAGGCTTTTTGGTTTATGGGGTATGTTTTCTGGTTGATCTGTATTTCGATACGAAAGGATTTTATTGGTTTTTTTTTCATTAAATTTAGGCTTTTATTTATTTGTTTCTGGTAGATTATAGTTATTGGTTTTTTTTGTCTTTAAATGGTTGTTTAGTTTAATATTAAATATGACTGAATATTATAACCTTCAATTTTAATTTGTTTTTCCTTGCAGACTGGAAAAATGATCGATCCCGGCCCTTTCAGGTGATTTCGACTCTTTCCTCCTCTTTTAGTTTAATCTTCAATGTGATTGAATATTATAACCTTCAATTTTAATTTATTTTTACTTGTAGAACTAGAAAAATGATCGGTCGGGATTCAATCTAATTTCTATTTTGATAGTTTGTTTCAGGTTATTTCCACTTTATTATTTTTAATTTATATGTATGCTTGTTATTTTAAGTATGCTCATATTCGTCTGTATCTTTATGTTTATGTTTTCTAATTCTTATTGTTGACTTGTCAGTGGGATTGTAAAGCATCGATACAATAAAGGTATCCAGCCCTGGAAATTAAAGTTTTGAAAGATATTAATCTAAGAGTAGAAATTTTGACTCTGTAATCGTTCGAACCCTCGAAAATTTGATTGAATCGGTATCCTCTCATGATTTCATAAATCCCCACTCTTTTCTGAAAATTTATGGAAGAAAACAGAGCACAGCCATTCAGAAAAACCCTTATTTGCTTTAGGGAAGGGATTGAAATATGAAAAACATGAGTTGTCATTCCTGTGGACTTTACGTGCTCAAAGGATGTGAGTATTTCTCTACTTCTGTATTTTCATTGTTATTGCTAAACCTGTACATTTTCTTTTCAACTCCTTCCACAAAACCCTTAAACTGTTTGTACCAAACCGTTTGTATCACGGATGAAGTCTAATTCACAGTAGATGTTTATTGATTAAACTCAAAGAAAATGGAACGCAAGTGTGTGAGACATATTTTTTCTAAATTTAATTTAATTGTAATTAAATGTTTAAAATATATTTATTTCAATTTTTTAAATAATTTTTGGATATTAATATGTTTTTAAAAATTATATTATTTATATTAAATTTTTTTTATCACAGATTTAGTAATATTTTTGTATTCTTGCAATTTTAGAAATATTATTTTTATTATAATTTTTTAAGAAATATTATTTTTATTATAATTTTTTATAAAATATGTTAAATTTTATAATGATTTTGTTCATTTTAAGTGTTAAGTTTAATATTTAAATTAACATTGATATTTGAAAATTTTCATTTAATTATGACAAATTTATTTTAAAAATATTATTTGTCTCTGATTGAAAATTTTCATTTACAATTATGACAAATTTATTTTAAAAATATTACTAATCCCTGCCGAACCAGGACTCTAGCGTTCCCTTTAGCGTTCACCTTCAATTACTTTGTTTTTGACTTTACATTTTTTTTACTCCTCAAAGTTATACAAAGGAAAAGTAATGACAAATTTATTTTAAAAATATTATTAATCCCTGCCGAACCAGGACTCTAGCGTTCCCTTTAGCGTTGACCTTGAATTACTTTGCCTTTGACTTCACAGCTTTTTTACTCCTCAAATTTATACAAAGGAAAAGTAAAATAGTTATTTTTTAATGATATTTTAATTATCTTTATCAAACATTTTATTGGCTAATAAATTGGAAGGGTAAGTCAGATTCATGTCCATTCAATTGCCAAAGAAATCTGAAGAGTAAGCCAAATTCATGTCCATTCAACTGCCAAACGCTGAAGGGTAAGCCAGATTCATGTCCATTCAATTGCCAAAGAGATCTGAAGAGTAAGCCAAATTTATTGATTTATTGCATCTCATTAAATCCATGTCGATTTGACTACCAAAAACGGAAGTCGTGTCCATTCGACTGCCAAAAAGATCTGAGGGGTAAGTCAGACAATCTTTCTATGCGGTGGATTTTGGCAATATTCGCGTCCACCTCCACCGCCATTATCAACTATGATTTTGGTAATATCGTTGTCCACCTCCATCGCCATTATCAACTACAATTATAATTATGAGGATGCTTCTACATTGTACGTTTCATATTTCTCCTTCTATATTTGGAATGCAATATCTATTGCTCGTTAGCTCGCTGCCTTTGTTTGCTTCAAGCCTTTATTTTATGTTGGTTGCCTCTATTTGCTTCAACTTTGCAAGATCGAAACGTTGATTGCTTCAACTTTGAAACATTGAAATCCTGCACCTGCAATTTCGTTATCCATCATTCACCAGTAAATTTCATTCCTATTTTCAATGTTTGTTTAATGTAGGACTGCTATTTAGTACTAGGAGAAATAGCGATTTTAAAATCAATACAAACAAATTGTTAGAAAGTAGCATCACCTTTGTGGAAACCACTATGGTAGATCCGTATAAGAAACTATTCATATATTCTTCTTATGGACATGATGTTTTGATTCCACACCGCAACAGACCTAGACACATTGCTTCACAACTTAATTTATAGATGTTTCTGGTATTCACAACTTAATTTATAGATGTTTCTGGTATTTCTGGCTCCACTTAGCATAGTTACAAATTTGAAATTTTATTGAAATTTTAGAGAGAACAACATAGTTACAAATTTGCCTTTATGAGCAATACTTTAGATTTTTTAAATGAGCTCATATGTTTCCATATGTGTTCCTTAAGGAGTTAACAAGACCAACCACCTGTGGTTGTGGATTCACAACCAAAACACCATACTAGGGAATTCAAAAAGGTACCTACACTAATAAGCAGAGAGTAAGAATTGAATTGAATTGAACTTAGGAAAATGTCAGGGGTTTACTGTGGAAATTAAATATTCATAATTATTTGAGGAAGCAATATATTTTTCATTGATATGAGATTTTACCATGTCCATGGTGTAGACTTTTAATAATAAGTCTAGACATATTAGTAAAATGTGGGAATGGATGACCTGCGGAAGCATAGCCAGACTAGGGCATTCGACAATGAACACAAATTAACCCAGGGAATAAGAATTGAATCGGATTTGGGAAAATGTCATAGAAAAACTTTGAATGACATGAATTTGTTTCTAAATATTTTTTTGTCTATTTTTTTTGTCTTCCCAACCTAGCATAAACTTCCTATGCTATTACTAAATGTGTAAATTCAGACCATTCTGACTTTTAATTGACATTTTAGTGCCATATATAAAGAGTTTGATCCATACCTTTGGAGAAAGATACAGTGGAAGCTGAGGAAGAGCACCAAGAGGTCGTGTAAATGCTGGTTCCAACGCTCTGTGCACATTCTCCTCATACCTAAGCTTCTTCCTTAACTTCTCTATCTATAGTTCACAGTAGAAACTTGTCAATGCCAGAACCCATGTTCTATCCAATCAGAGCTCTAAGCCCTTTTCTTTTTTTTATGAGAATTCAAATAAAATGAAAGTAATGAAAACAAGCTCATTACATCTTTTTCAAGTTCTATTTTCCTCTCACGTCTTGAGTATAGTCTGGAATAAACAGCTTCCAAGGCCATTCTTTGAAGATCCTTATTCTGTTTAGCCTTCATGAAGTCATCAGAAACCTAGATTTAGGAATTAGGCTGTAGAAGATACAAATAATACTTTCTTCGAGTACAACTAGGAGGGATACTTGTCAAATTACATACATTTTCATAAGTTGTAGGTTGTTTCATTGTTTGCAAGCCTGTTTTTCCCTTGGTATGCATTGGTATCTGTATCTTCATCTCCACAGCATGAGAGAACCTGTTATGGAAAGAAAACACTTAATTTCATCAAATGACCGTGTCTAATACATTTTCATAGTTTGTAGGTTTGTTCATTGTTTGCAGGCATGTTCTGCCCTTGGTATGCATTGGTATATGTATTTTGTCTCCACAACATGAGAGAAGCTATTATGGAAATGAAACACTTAATTTCATCAAATGACTGTCTAGAAAGGCTCCTATTTGAGAAGCATTTCCAGATCAAGGTTGTATAGTAGCCCCCTTACCTGGTAGGAGCTTGGCAACCAGTTCGATCAAGAACATGAACAATAATCTGATTAATGCATCGTTGGAGATTAATGTAGAGAAACTATCCCACTTTTTCTTTGACACACGACTATTTTATCTGGTTCATTGCTCCATTCTTGGAAAATGCTAACCATCCATGGAGCCTTACCTAGAGATTCGGTGATGTGGGAATAATTCTATAGGCAAGGCCATCAAAATTCAGATATTAACAAATGACTTCTCAGTAGCATCTAGACATAGCATAATATCTAGTTGAATTAGGGCTCAAAGAATAAGAAATAGAATTTACAGTGAGATCTGATCTTATGAATCTCTACCTCGTTACTGAATCATGACACACATGTTCCATACTGCAAATTAGATTCATGCATACAGATTGATATTGAAAGAGTAGGATAATTCGATTTATGTTGCAATAGACATAAATTCATTGAATGAATCTCCATTGCTCATCCATGAAAACCGAAAATATGTAGACAGCCTCAAGCCAAGCATCACAAAGATGGTGCAGAGCATATTGTATAGTCTAATTTGGATTGTTTAAGCATCTCATTCTCCTGTAGAATAAATATTACACGGGAGATTGGATTCACCTAAATCTGTTGGATTTGAAAAGTATGATGCTGCCCTTGACACGTTCCGGACCCAATTTGCTCTTCCAATTAGATTTAGGATTTCTCTAGAAATTAGAATGAAAAGATGAAATCCATGCACTTGTGAATTGAATTGCATGCATTCACAGGTTGTACTTAGGGTGCACTTATGAATTGAATTGCATGCATTCATAGGTTGTACCTGGATGATTCGAGTCGGTTCACGCTTTGGTGCTATTCATGGAGTAGGTTCGATGGTGTGATTCGGTTAGCTCTGGTAGAGCTGGTATAAAGGGATCGATTAGCTCTGGTAGGGTTGGTATAAAGGGCTAGGGCCGAGATGCTACCTATGGTTGGTTGCATAATGGGGTAGCCTAGCTGCTACAAAGATAGTCTACACATAGGTAAGATGTGCGAATGGATTATCTGCATACACATAACATACATACCTGGGTGTGCGTGAGAACCCTGATGACATGGCATACTTCTTCATTTTCTCCAGATCGGTCTAGATTTCCTTCTTACCCTCTTGAGAGTCATACTTTTTGGCATATTTAGTGAAAGCGTTTTTCTTGGCCCTGTACCAGTTCTTGTAAAACCGCCTCCGCACCTCCTCGCTGAGGTGTTGAGACAAAACAACGTTAAGGGTACGGAGCCCTCTAGGTGTCTTTATATAAGCAACCACGCCCACGATCACCATACACTCACAAAAGATACGAGAAAAATGAATAATTAGAGAGCACTTTAACAAATAGGTTTTTACCTTCGCTGCTTAAGCCTTCTCCTGCCCCTGCCTTAGAGAAAAGGGTAGTTCCCACGACTGAATGGTAGTATATGTCCAACCGAAAGTAATGCAGTAGGGTGGGCATCTCGATATAACCACATGTTCGTGTTTCCAGCGTGGTACACATGTGACAGTGGAAATATTTCCTTGTAATTGGTGTTTACTTTAATTAATTATAATATTTTTTTAATCACTTCTTACTTGTCTTTCAGAGATCCACATGCACGATGGGCACTCTGCATGTATTGCAGATGTCCCGCAAAAGTCTATGCTCGACCTGCCCAAAGCATCACAACTTCTCGACCCTAACTGCATCAACTCTACTAGGAACTTGCATTAAAGAGAAAAGTGTTTGCATTGTATCCCATGGCAGACCCTCAAGTCCAAATACAAGGCTTAGCACGAGCAAGAGAAAGCAAGGCATGTGCAAGTTAATTGCAGAAAACAACAATGGAGGAACTTCTGAGAAAGAGCAAGGTAAGATTAGGACCAGTACAGAGACTAGGAATGGTGGGTTTTGGTCTAATTTTAAAATAAGGCGGAAAAAACCAACTAAGATTTAAAAACCTGGAGAGCCAGATGTATTCTGGAACTCGTTTTTCTCTGGGAACGATACGGATATGCATTCAAAAGATTTCCCTACATAATTCCTATTTTTACCATATCTTATCCGCTTGTGATGGATAACCTGATATGCATTCAACAGATTTCCCTACAGAATTCCTATTTTTACCATATCTTATCCACCTGTGATGGATAACCTGCCTCATGTGGCTAACCTGCTTGGTCTGCTTGATTTCTTTGATCCAAACCCTTGGAATGTGTTGAATGTGCCATTGACATGTCTTCTCACCTTGGCTGCTTTTCAGATTCTGTGGCAACTCTTCTTTGTGTCTCTGGCCATTGTTGTTGCTTCTCTTAAATATTCTTTAATTACTGCCATACTGCTCTTCATTATTGTTACTCTGCTTTAAGGATATTTATTGTAAGAATTAATTGGATGTTTTGTTCTGCATCTCCTCTGTTTTGGTTTTCTGATTTCAGAATGGTAGATGATATTTTTCAATCGTGAAGATGTCTGACAAGGCCTATTTTATTCCCTAAAAAATAAAATTATGACAGAATTGTTCCGAAGGTATGCTTGCTCCTACTCCTTTCTCGGCTCCTTACACCTTAGTTACATGTGCCTTTGCCCCTGTTGTTGGTGGTGTTGCCACGGGTGCTTTATTAGATAATATATTTAGGTCAATAAAAGTAGAAGGATAGGCGGTAAGAAATAGATATAGATACATATAAATAATATATATGCTTCGCTATATTAACGCCTTTCTCTATTCATGCTTCTCTCTATTAGCCAACTTCCTGTCATTTTCACCCCTGACAAGCGAAAAGAGGGGCTTTCCCCTTCAACATTAGTCACCAATTAAAAACCAGAGTTTTTGTCAGTAAAGCAACACAAGGGTGTAAAAGTTAAAATCAAATATAACAGTCTAAAAATTAATTTTGACTACATCTATTAGTCATTCAAGGATCTGATATGTGCTGGATAAATAATGTCTCCAATTTCTTCTGTTGACATCAATGATGCTCTTTTTGACCAATCATTTGCTTGGACATTAAGTATCCTCTAAATATGGGAGTAAGAGATCATTGACAAGCTCCCATCCAATAGCTTTGCTTGACTAGACCGAAATTTCAGAACTAGATTCTGCAGGCTCATGGATCCTTCTACCCATTCAATGACCATTTTTGAATCTCCAAAAATCTGAGGTTGAGAAAGACCCTTTTCAATGGCTAGTTTCTTTACTAATTAAAGAGCATTCCATTCAGCAAAGTTATTTGAACCAACACCAATGCTGAAACTCAACTTATGGGAATCCAACCAGTATATTAAACACCCAGCACCACATAAGCCAGGGGTTCCTTGGCAAGCTCTAATGAAAAACCATGTCAATTTCTAAAATATAGATTTTCCTTGGAGCTTTTACCGTTCCTGCAGAGAAAATATCTTCATTTCAAAATTGGACTAGTCGAAAAACCTAAAAAGGAGTTTCCCTATACTGGAATATGCTGGCATTTCCAGCTAGTAAGATTACCCTGGACACCACCAGAGGCAGAGCTCTATGGTCTTTGAGTAAGGGCTCTTCAAATCGATGCTGCATAGATTCCAAGATTGAATCATACTTCCAACTCCCTTGGCCTCCAACTAAAGAGATACAAACACATCGGACTTTTTTCTACATAAGGGAAACTTACTAGCAAATCTAAAAGACATCTTATCTTATCTTAGTAGCCCTTTTCAGAAAGAAGGATATTACATTATGTTATCTTAGCAGACCTGTTAAGAAAGACATAACGACATAATATAATTTTATCTTATCGTATCTTATGTGCAGACCTGTTAAGAAAAAAGGATATTATCAGGGCGGCCAATTACATTGTGTTGAATTTATTCATTGATTTGGTATGAAATTTTCTATATTGATAAGCTTTATGTGGTATTGGCCATGTCACTTTTCTCTCTCTTTTTCTTTCCATCTCCTGATATGCGCAAAGCATTCCAAGTAAGTATGTTTTACTACCCTTAGTACAGAGTCCAGACTCCAGAGTAGAACATTGGAGTTCCTGAAGTTCAAATTTCAACCCCAATGATTTAAATGTTATTTACTGAACCGAGTAGAGAGAATTTCATACGAAATCCACTACAGTAAATTAAATGCACTCTATATAGATATGAGAATCCCAATTTCTCTGACCTTTTAGTCTTGATGTGCATGTAGACCTTTTTTGGAAGCAGATTATTTAGAGAGTTTACTAGTGGAGCTTTGTCTGGGGCCATGGCTAAAACTGCAGTGGGTCCTTTAGAAACTATCAGGTAACTTTTCTTCATTCATTCCTCGTTTTATTCAGAGACAAGATAGCAGGCTTTTAATATTTTTATTGGAACTTCAACTTGCATTATGCAGACAACATGGTGCTTACTCTATAAAGTTCAAGATCCTACTGGAAGTTACTGCTTAGCAGTGGGCAAAATGTAAACAAAAACTCAATTAATTTTTGCTATTTATTTAATTTTACATAAATAATCTCCTTTTCTTCAATATCTATTATTCTTAGTATCCATTTTGGGGGTGGGGTTGATGGGAGCAGGGTTCGATTCCAATACCTTTTTTATGTTTTCACGTTCTTATTGTTTTTCAAGCCTTGGGCTTCTTGGAATTTATATAGTCTCTTGCCCCTTCATTCTGATTATTTGAAAGCCCATAGGCTTAGTATGTCCCTAGGGTCCATAGTGGTTAACTTGTCTAACTGGTGAAAGCATTCAGTTTTTTCCACTCGAATTAGTTCTGGGAGATGTGTATTATTCGAGAGCACAGTATATTCCTGCTTTAGTGCCTTTGTTCAGTTGATTGGGGTTGTTCAGTGTTTTTTGAATATACTTGTAGGATTGATTGCCAATCCATTCAGCCTATTCTTTTGTGGCCTTTTCTAGAGAATCTCAACTTGGATGTTCAATCTCACTAACACTTGCTATGATACTGGAGTTTGTCTCTGAGCCTTTTGTTTGACCACTTCGATTAGTGGTTGGGACAGGGTGCCGCCATGTAAACAACCCAGCTTTTAAATCCAGAAAAGTGTAGAGCCCTTATTTGTGTATGCGTGAAGGAAGGTGTGTGACTACCTAGAGTTGGTTTCCCATCATCAAAGGGGTTTAACACATGTTTGACAGGCCAAATTGGTCTAACTGGGTATTTAATGGGATACTTTATCCTTTATTCTTGCTATAATGACATATCCCTATGATGAGATTTGGTTCCCCATTAATACTTCATCTTCTCTGAGTTAAATGATTATGTCTTTGAACATTCAACCCATTCACAAGAAAAGAATCAATCATGCTGAAGAACTAGATGCCTATGTCCTCTGAATTCTTGATGCATTATGTCTATGCTTTTATATTGATTTTTCAGGAGTGTTATGCTTCAAAAGGGTATTAAACTCAAATGTAAAAGAATGACTTGACAATGCTTCCTTCAAACTTTAATTTGCTGAGTATCCACCACCCATTAAGAGATGGTAGACATGATGGCTTTTGCACCCTTGTGGAGGTGCACTGGCCCACAAGGGGCAAACATGTTTCTTAGGGGAATCACTCCCTGATGGCGACAATAACAACATCCTTCTTTCACTGACCCGAGAAAGCCCCCTTGAGCATTAACATGAGATGTAGAGAATGAGAATTATTAGATTCTCTAGTGTTGGAGTTCTTTGATAAATAAAGGAGGACTGGGTCTAGAGATGATACTAAATGAGGATTTTTTAGTGCATTCATCATTTGCAGAACCAAAAGCACAACTATCCCATCGAAGAATTCTAAGGGTTATAAACTTATATAAGTACCACCATTTCCTTGAAATACAGCATGGATGGGCAATAATAAATATCTTTCTTTATAAATACAGCCAATTAGGTCTTTCAATTTTTGTCTTATGTGTTCAATTACTTATCTCTTAATTACCTTTCTAAACCATCTGGTTGTTTCTTACTGAAAAATTCAAAGTTATGTAAGTTTCATTACTTGGAGAAGAGATATATGAGCTAGAGAAAGGTATCGTCCTGTCTCTGAAGTATGAACTGGACATTTTGCTATCATATGAAATTGATTTCAGTTATGTTTTTGATGTTGCTGGCTTCAGCTATCTTGTTTGATGGAAAAAGAATCCTATGTATTTTGTAAATGTCTCCTCCAGGACAAGGATGATCATAGGTGTTGGTTCAGAGAACATTGTTGGGAGTTTTAAAGAGGTGATGAAAGGACAAGGCTGGCAAGGGCTGTGGGCTGGTCATGGCATTAATCTACTTCGGATAATTCCTACCCAAGCAATTGAGCTTTGCACTTTTGAATCTACAAAACGATTTTTAACATCTGCCCAAAACCACTGGGAGAAGAATGGATGTCTCCCGAGTTCAAATTGCTAGGCATACTCTAGATTTTCCAGTATCTTGGATTTCCCCGGTTGCTATAAGTGGTGTTGTTGCAGGTGTCRTYGGCACTCTGTCTTGCTATCCTTTGGAGGTCTTGAAGGTAGTTTTTTGTCTCTGCCTCTGTAACTAAGGATGCTTTTATACAACTTTCTAGAAAGGTGCYTCAAATAGATATTCTACTAAGCATCCAAATCACATTTCTAGATRTGTTGCWTACTCWAGCAGGAATTTCCTTGCCAATTTGTGAGTCAACTCAGTAAAGGTAATTTCCTTCTCATCCTGCAAATCAGGATCGTTTCACTGTGCATCCTGGAGTKTATCATAGCATCRGTCATGCTCTAAAGAAAGTATCACAKGAAGAAGGACCCGTAGCTTTATATGCAGGCCTTGCACCCACTATAATTGGTATGGTACCCTATAGCACATCTTATTATTTTGTATATGAGTCAACAAAGAGAGCATATTGCAGATCATGCAATATGCCTGGACCGGTTAGAAGCACTTCTTATTGGAGCCTTTGGAGATGGGTTCGATTTCTAGCCCATGCCTGCTTTAAACAAAATAAATCCTATTATGGATTGTGTTTTAACTAGAATTTTAAAACTTAAATAAAGAGTAGTAAAATATTAATCCAGGTAAAATTTTCTCAGTTATCATTCTGAAGTTCATTAATTTGTTGTAAACCACCTAGTCCTGATTCCTTACACGTTTATATATGGGCAGGGCTTATATCCAGTGCATTAAGCTTTCCACTGGAAGTAGCTCGCAAAAGACTCATGGTTGGCATGCTAGAAGGCAAGCGCCCAACAAACATGATTGATATTATTACAAAAATCGTTGAGGAGGAAGGATTGAAAGGACTTTACAGGGGTTGGAGTGTAAGTTGCCTCAAAGTTATCCCTGCATCTGGCCTTTCGTGGATGTTTTATGAAGCATGGAAAGATGTTCTCCTAATTGAAGGGAGTAATATATAGATTACAGAATATATCACTACCTTTCTTTTTGACTCGACCATATGGTGACGTGAAGCATAATTTTGATCCACAATTGTTTTGATCCAAGACCTACTGACGCTTGATGAGCAAGGGGCAAGATTATGATTTCATAGTTTTGAGAGTTTTGTTTTTTTGTGAGACCTTTTAATTAGGGATACGCCTTGGAAGAGGAACTTCAAATTTACTCAAAGATAGATTCTGATCAGAAAGTTGAATTTATCATTGATACTTCAGTGGATTGTTTGCAGATTTGGAGTGTCGTGATCATTGAACTTTGAAGAATAATTGATCTAAATCACTAGCGAGATTGCCCTCCAATTGTGATGGACCAATCCGTAAATGAAGGGGAGTGTGATTGGTGATAAGAACACCCCCCAAGCTCTTTATTCAAACACCTTTGGATACATTTTTTCATTGGGATTTTCGGGTGATAACAGGGGCTGTTCATTGCATTTGCCGAAACTGACTAGTTAAACTAGAGCTCCAGCGAATCATTTGTTTTGAGATTGTTCGAGTCATATAAATCAAGTTGGGCTTTACTAGGCTTCTTTCTCTTATCGAGGGAGTGTGAAAGGAAATGTGCCTTCCTTATCTTCTTGGGCATCAACCATTAAAGTCCCTACATATGAGCCAATGTGCTTTTAGATGGTCATCGACTATCCATTGCTAGAAGTTTTCTCTTCTTGCTGCATCATTGATTCCATAAATATCTGCTAGTGTCGATATACGACCATCAAGATTATCTATAATTTTGACTAATCATTGGGATGGGTTTGTACCCCAATTAGTGACAATTGCAACCGATTGGGTGGAGACGAGTTGCAACACCTTACCTTCCCTTGTCATTGGTAGAGGAAAGAACAGTCATATTTGGCAGAATAAAATTCAGAGAACCCTCCAAAAGAAAACCCGAGATTTAACCTCTTTCAAACAAAAAATATCAAAATTGTGAAACAAGTTCTTAACTTATCTGACCACGACCTTTTTGGCATGAGGTTATTAAACCCCATTGCATTCCACAACACTCTAAATGGACTGTCACTGTTCTCATGTAAACTCTGCAAACAATGACAATCCAGTATCTATGCAGGTCTTTGATGACTTCGTCTCTTCGGCTTTCTTGAATTTATGTAAACTAATGTAATAATATTGAATATTAACAGATAAGAGGCAAATTATTTTGTCTTTCCTTCGCAGATTATTTATATACCTCGTGACATAATAACTGGGTTTGGATAATTTATTCGTTGTTGGATGCATAAGGCTTCATGTTTGTTCATTTTCTTGTTGTATATTTATTTATCTGTATCAATTCGCTGCATTAATAAAGGGGATCTTCTTTCTTTATCTGTATCAATTCACTGCTCGGTTGATTTTCTCACATACTTCTTACAAATTGCTATCCTTATTCAAGAAACTAAACTTTTAGTTCTGTCAACCACAGGCTAAAAAACAAATTTCCAATATTTTTAACTGCAATTTAGCCGATCGAAAAATCAGTTTATTAAGCTAAATTATTCCAAGTTTGTTTTATCTGACATCCTCAAATTAATATATCACATGAGCATTATCTATTTCAACCAATTTCTACATATTTCAAGCTGAATTCAATAAAACGGATTATCCAAAATATTGTTCAGAGTTGGTTATTCAAAATTTGGAAAACAATAATTGACCCATTTTTAATTGTCAATTATTATGTACATATTATGTAGTTATAGATGTCTGCCAGTCATAGATATAGAATAGTTTGCCTCAGTTGCCAATATAGTCAACGGTCAGCTCTTCTGTGTGCCCAGAAGCCTTCTGAACTGGGAAGCTAAGGGGATTTCACTGAACTCTTACTAGGCTTCTAGGTAGGAGG